>JAKTYQ010000288.1:0-13399 GCA_030674525.1 Metschnikowia chrysoperlae
CATAATAATGACTGCAAAAGTATTATTCCAAATTTGGGGTTTCTTCTGTTTTTTCTTTCAACTCAGAAAATTAATCAAAGCTATACACCGGCATATCCGTGTTAATTGGGTTCTTCCTTTTTTGCCCGGTGTGTATCATGTCTGTCTGTTTGACGCAGTGCACCGACTTTTGCAATGAAGATCATGGAGATATGCCTCGATATCCTTCCAGAATATGACCATATAATGGATTTGATTAGAAAAGGGGTAGCAATAAAAGACTGGTGCTCATCACATATGGCAAGTGAAAATAACGTGTTCTTGCTTAGCCTTTGGAAATGATATGGCTCTCACAGGTGCGGCAATTCTGACAATCTTGGGCTCACCACAGAATCACCGATAATATCAAGTCCCATATACTTTACGGAATTTCTGCAATAAGCAACCACTCATTTCATCGCCATTTCAAACAAAAACTCCCATCTAGTATCAATATCTTTGCATAACTATCAACTGGTGGTATACCCAGATATCGGCTGCGAAATGCTATAGGGCTATAGGACAAGAGCATTTACTAAGAATAAGCTTGTCCACAGGCAATATTTTACTCTCCTGCTTGATAGATCTAATTAGCGACTGGGACCCAAAATAGCTCACGAAGCTTTCCACAAAACTACATATGAATATACACAAAAGCCTAGCTAGCTTCTTCGCTACCATGCCTTGCGTTGATATCTTGGCTTGGCAGCGTATGAGTTTCACCATCAGACGCTCGAAGAAAAAAAAAAGTCACGGAAAGGAAAACCAAATAAAGTGATCTACAGAAATATTCAATTCCTTGATATGAATTCCACTTTTCTGATTGGTTTCACGGATCGCCCAAGCATATATTATACAGTGACAGTGAGACCTGCTTACATGCACATGTATAAGGATCACATCTCTTAGACAGAAATACAGTGAATACCCAGACCATCTTCTTCTAAAACGCATTTTTGGTGTGAAAAAAAAACAAAACAATTTTTTGCGCTCATTCTTAAAAATATGGCCAGGTTACATTCTCAACCAAGATTCTTATTAAACCGGTCTTATTATAGGGTAGTCTATGCTATTATGGTATACTTAATCCATGGCCTACCGGATCGGAATTTATCGATTCGTGCGCGCGGCGCCGCTATTGCCATTCATAGGACTCACCCAGGGCAAGCTGATTTGATACTACCTTTACTTATACACAATTAGACCATCACAAACGCCAATTTTTCCATGCTACGATCCCTTGTGCATAAAGGCGTGCCTGCGCCGAAGCTGCTTGCGTTTTTTCGGACAAATCACGCCAATTTTGTGTCTCACAAGGTGAGCCTGATTTCCATCCATTTCCCGCCCAGAATACCCACGAGGACATACGCCACGTACCGCAAATTCCAGGGCTCTTCCGCCCAGCTGGTGGATATACGCTCCATTGTGAAAAACCGCTACTTTGCGTACTTTTCCGTCGCGTGTGTGGCATTCTACGTGTACAACCTAGACGAGGCGCCATTCACGCATCGATACCGGTTTTTATGGGTACCCTTTTGGCTTGAGCGCAAGATTGGGGACTACTCGTACTCGCAGATCATGCGGCAGTATCAGCACCAGCTTGCGCCGCGCCAAGACCCTGCCTATGCACAAATCACGCGGGTTATGAACAAGTTGTTAGAAAGCGCTATAAGCAACACTATGGACCCCGCCCAGGCGGCGCATTTGAAGAGCTTGAACTGGGACATCAACATCATTCGCGCGCCCGAACAGCCGCCGAATGCGTTCATCTTGCCGAACGGGAAAATCTTCATTTTTTCGCTGATCTTGCCCATTTGTCGGAATGAAGATGGGTTGGCGACAGTTTTGGCCCACGAACTATCGCACCAGCTCGCCCACCATTCGCTGGAACAAATGGGCAAGCAGCCTATCTATGTCATGCTCTCCACTCTCTTGTACGCTGCCACAGGCATCTCTGGGCTTAATGATTTGCTCCTTGCAGGCTTTTTGCAGATGCCTGCATCCCGGGAGATGGAGCTGGAGGCCGATCGCATCGGCTGCGAGTTGATGGCGCGGCTGTGCTACAATGTGCATGAGGCGGTGAAGTTTTGGGCAAGAATGGAGGCTTTTGAAGGCAAGGTGGCGCAGAGGGGTGCTGTGTTCACAGAATTTCTCTCCACGCATCCCAACACGCATAAGCGAGTGGCAGACATTAGTCTGTGGATGCCTGAGTTGGAATCAATACGTGAAGCATCCGACTGTTACCAATGGGGTATGTTCCAAGAGGTCAACCGCAACTTTTTTGGGCGATAGGAAAGAGAACAATGGGGCGTGTCCTGATTTTTTTACGGTTACAAACTGCCGTATGTTCGAGACTGAAACGCCACTGATGCCATTTGATATTCTGGTGAGTCTGTCCGAGAGTTCATGCCCACATTAGAATGACTCCGTACTAGAAAAGGTTGGCCGTCATTCACGCCTCTGCCAGATCCGTTCACTAGTACTGCTCTTTAGTCCAAAGTCGAGCAATGTATGAACATCTCCTTATGTGAGTCCCAGTCTTCGAAGCGTACCATGCTCAAAAGCCAGGCTGCACACGGTTCCAGTTGACATCTGTGGCGTAAGCACTATAGCAGAGGGTCTCACGAATAATAAGTTGAGATAACGCAGATAGTGAAGATCCCATGTAAATTTGCTGCTGAAATCGAGTCTTTGAATGCACAGAACCATCATTCTATGGGCCGATATGCGCAGTCGCTCAAAGTACAACTTCTGTAGTGAGAACATAGTTGTAGCGCATTCAAACTGTTTCTGTTCAACCAATCAACATATTCTCTCCGGTTTCGAGAACATGCCGTGGGGCCACGCTTGTATCGCCAACCTGTAGCCTTTGTCGAGTTCATCCTCGTCCGATTTTAGTTCCAACATCGAGATCTGCAAAACCCCAAGCCTCTTCCGCGTCTTTATGTTTCTGGAGGTGAAGTATGGAACAGAAAAAGTGATGAATTTTGGAAAAAAGCCTTCCTCGGCACTCTCAGCTTTCAGTGTGACGAACGTCTCTGGGTCTTCTTCCACATACACCAGCATTTGTTTATTTTCGTCCAAAACAGACTTGACTACTGCAGACTCATTTCCTTGATGGTCAAATTCCATCACGTGTTCGACAAGTTTGCTACGTATCACAGGCAAAATCTGGCTGCGAAAGCTGTCAAACTCGTTTTCGATGCCCGCCATCACGTTCGCGAGGTCGGCCTCGTCGTAATGTTTGATACTAACGGTGTTTTCTGCCAGAAAATCCTCATTTTGTGGTGTTTGAACGAGCCGAAGCAGGTCGCGGTACCTTTTGTGTTCAAACTTTCTGTACATGAAGTATGATAGGGCCAACGTCGGCGGGCCGAGCGTGACTATCGTGCTAGGGTGTACATGTGTCGCCACAACAGCCGTCGTCATAAGTGCAGACGCGTACTTGGCAGTCAAGGGCACTTTTTGCGCCCACCATAATGATAATGGAGACGTTAGTGGAGTATAGCTCTTCACCAGTGGGCCAGAGTACAGTCTCGCGCCAAAACATGCGAGATGCGCCATATTTGTTGAACCGAATCGTAAAAAATTTCTTTTGCTGTGCATGCATAACATCATGAGAGTATCCTTTTGAGTAATTTCACTAAATTGCCCGCCTGGTCAATAATCTCAATCAAACCATAGTCCGGTTCTGAAGTCCCAGACGTGCCGGGCGCGCGATGGCACACTATCTGCAGTACCAACGTGATAGATGGTATTTTCGAAACTGTTAATGACCTTTGTTTTGTCAAAAAACCCCATTTGAAAGCCTTCTTATAGCATTTTGGCACACGCACATGGACTATGGGAAAGGCTGATTTCGGCTCGGCAAAATATCAAGCCAAGCAGCTCAAGGCGCTGGGGCTCCAGAAGTTGCGTTTCTACTGCCAATTGTGCCTGAAACAATGTCGCGATGCCAACGGCTTCAAAATGCATTTGAGCTCGCCTTCTCATACGGGCCGGGTCTCGAATATGAGTGAGGACGGCTCCGCGCTGGCCGTTCTTGAACAGTTTCTGAAACAATTTGAAGGCGACTTCTTGCGCCTTTTGCGCGTGAACCATGGCACAAAGAAAATCAGTGCAAACAAGTTTTACCAGGAGTATATCTTGAACGATAGGGACCACGTGCATATGAACGCCACGCGATGGGCATCTTTGACTGCGTTCGTGAAACATTTGGGCCGCGCAGGCAAAGTCAGGGTCGAGCTTCCGCCGGACGAAGATGACGAGTTCAATCTTTTCATAAAGCTAGTAGACGCGACCGAGCCCAGTGGCGATAGAAGCGAGAAGAATTTGCAGACGGAGGAGGAGCGGCAGGCGCGCTTCTTGGACTCGCAGATCGAAAGAGGCAAACAGTTGCTGAACCAGGCAAGCGTGGAAAATGCTTCGAAACCACATGAAACTGAGCCTGTTTCAAAAGGCCCCGTGACGCTCTCGCTCAAAGGGATTGGTACGAGAAAAGCCCCGAAAAAGCCTGTTTTTGGGGCCTCCAGCGACGACGAGGATTAATACAAGCATAGTGCTATTACTTCCTTCAAACGAGATCAAATGACCTAGACCCTTTCATAGCACAAGACGTAGACGTCTCGGGAGTGCAACTTGCCATACTCCGGCAGGTGCACGTCGCCATGCGGCACATTTATTCGCACGGAGTTGTCGTCGAAAAAGCACCACACCGGGTCGGAGAGAGAGTCCATGCGGCCATGCAATTTGGCCTTGTTCACTAAAGACGTGTAGTGCCCGCTTTTCAATGTTCCATAATGGTTGATGAGCCCTGTGAGATTGTAATAAATATCGTGGTCCTGATGATTGAACTTGAGCCTTAAGGGGTATGTGATATTGGTATTGAGCTTGTCTGTAACACTCATCATCGAGAATCTCAGGAGGTGAATGAACATCACGGGTGGCAATTTGATGAAACTTAGTTGTTTGATGGAGATCGACGTTGGGGCATTTGCAGTCAGTGTACTGGCTTTTTTCGCAGGTGACTTGCTGCGTTTGAGCCGGAAAAGACCCCTCTTCGGCTGGAACACGACGTCCATTGGATTTTCCTTTTGAGTAGATTTGTTACATTTCGGGCAATTCCATGCGTTTTCGCCGGTAAGCACTTCATCCTGTGTATAGTAGCGTAAACAGTCGGTCAAGTCCACCGTTTGGTTGTTCCCCGCCGGAATTGGGAGCGAGAGGATTGTAAAAGAGCTATAGCTCACGGATCGGTGGCCACACTGATTACACACTAACTTGCTCTGCACGTGGCCCTGGAACGTGTCATTGATTGGCGATTCCCCCTCGTAATTCAAAAGATCCTTGTACCATTTCAAGTACTCGTCTTTATCGCGCGAATTCACCGTGATATTCCATTTGCTGAGGTAGTCTGTAGGCGCATCACGTGGCGTGCCGGACATTTCCTCGTGTAGCTTGTCCAACAAGAACAAAAGAAATTCTTGTGCATCCTGCTGCTCAAAGGGTACGTTGAAATCTGGTTTCAATTGCGAAAGCACGCGGAGGAATTTGGTCGGTGCGATATTGACGCCACTATTGGCGTTGAACGTGGTGATGAGCCCCGCTGTGGCCTGTGTAAGCGGCTGTGATCCCAGTCGCTTTTGACGGTTCAAAATCAGCGCCTCAAACGTTTCTAGTCCAACAAGGACCTGCACCGTCAGATTGATATAGCACGATGATCCCATATTCTTCAAGCCGCAAATGGCAAAGCCCTGGCGGGATGTATAACTTGCACTTTTGTGGTGTTGTGACGATCCGTTGCTGCCAGCAGGCCAATTGGGCGTGTTTCTTTGAGACGAGTGGTGGGGGGCATTTGAGGACACGCGAGGGGTGCCATTCGAGGTCGCGGCGCGCTCAAATCCATAAGGGGCATTCAGGGGGTATGCTTTGTATGATGCAAAGCTTTGGGGCGCCGCCGGGGCCCGTCCAGAGTGATTTCCGTGCAGGTTGGGCTGCCGTGTCCCTGCGTGCATTGGGTGGCCCTGGAACCCCTGATATGCTGCATCATACGACTCCGTTGGGTACTTTGTGACACCGGTGTGAATTCCCAGACTTTGGCCCGTTCTTTTAGTCATCATTGGTGCCATTTCGGGCATGTAATAGGAGGTGGAGCCGTTGGACGGGAAATGTGGGTCACGTGACCGGCCCAAATGGGCCGTTTCCGGCGCTTGTCTTGGTTTGAGCTGTGGCTTACACGGTTCCGTGGGTAGCGGCACGCGTGGACGACTCATAGCGTAGGTACCGCCCATCTTTGCATTTTCGGCGGGGTACGGTAGCGGTGTCGTTTCCTGCATATTGTCTGAAATGGGATACGGGGCCTTTTCCACTATGCCCAGCGGCGGCACGTGGTGCCTTGTGTTGGGGCTTCTAGAAGATGGGCTTGTATCCGCATTGCCCGGCCTGAGCAATTTCTCTGGGCGAGGAGACCCATCCTTGAGCAGAATCAGTAGCTCGGGAAACCTGGTGTTAAAATCGAACATATCGTCGTCAGAAGCGCCTTCAGGGTTCAAAACCGGGGCTGCTGTTTTCTCGCCGACTCCGTCGCCAACTGAATCAGCATGCTCGTCCTCGTACGCAAGCTCTGTGTCGGCAGACAGTTCCTTGTTCTTCAAGTACTCAATATACTCGTCTAGCCACGCGTAAAGCAAGGCCACATCGAATGTCAACAAGCGTTTTTCCACCAAATAGTCCACCACCCAGTCACGCACCGTTTCCGGACTGACACGGAACGCGCCTGGCGGCAAGATGTCGTCGCGCTTGTAGAAGTTGTAGAGGTTCAAATAAATGATGAAGTCCTGGTGCGACGACTCCATGAACCGCGCAAATCCGTTGAAATGGAGCATGATGAACGTGTTCACAAAGTAGTTGAAGATGAGAAGCAGCCGCACGTATAGTCTGAATGCCTCGCCGTCATTCTCCCCGATTTGTGCCGCCAGTCGCTCGAAGAGCGCCGCGCAGTGGTCTATTAGGTCAAACACCGACATGGTAGCAATCAGCTTATCGAGTTGGAGCGCGCGGAACTCGTGGTTGATTAGGTAAAGGCACCTTGCCTTCGCGGAGGTCGCATCCAGCGCTCTGCCCGGGTCTAGTAGCGTGGTTTTGGCGCCTGTGGTTGTGTTTGCATCATCGTCCATGCTGTGCACGTGACCAGCGGTTCCCAGCGGCGGTTTCCGCTTCGGCTTCCCCGGGCTCTCGCCCACCGTATGCGTCATTTTCCTCAAAGCCTAGAACTCGAAGAGCTCAAAAAACCTGTCTGGCGGTTTGTGCTGGTGCGGCCGGCTCTTTTTAGGGCAGGCCCGCTGAAACTGCGTGGAAACGTCAAATGCCAACGCGGGGCCGAAACTGGTTTCAGTGTGGGTTGGATTCAGAAATGAATGACCCAGGCTCGATTTGTGCAGCCAGATTGGGGGTGCATATACCTCTGAAAAGCGTCTATTTGTTTTTAGTCAACGTCTGCAGAATGGTGCCAGACTACCCTATTGCCTGGCTTGGCTTGATCAGTACAAGCCGAACGCGAACGTGGGGCCGATGCCAGAGATTGCAAACCACGGCACGCGCATGGCTTATATGCCGGACCCCGGGCTGTACCAGGCTTGGCCTAGGCTACATGCTGTTTGTTTAGTCGTGGATTCCGTGTTATTTTGTGATTTTTGTTATTTTATTCTGTCTTCGGATTGGACTGTTGGTAGGGCAATGTTGTAGTAGATTGTGGGGTTGTATGGCGGTCCTACGGTGTCGCAGGGTGCCGTAGCATGCCTTACATGTATTTACGTCTTCAACAAAGTCAGTATTCATTCTACTTTCAGCTCGAAAAAGGTTACATAATTAATATGAAGGCAGCTCTTGATAGCTGTAGGGCTCTCAAAGCGTGGTCCTGGCGCTATGTGATGGTATGAACAGGGTGTGGACAGAGATGTCTCGAAAGTGGTAGATGGATGCGGAGATGATGGGGAGATGCTTGGATGTACGACGCCATTGTGTTTAGCCCGATGAATGGTGGAACTTTCCTCTTTTCGGCCGGGCCGTGCCTTCCCAAAACATGCATCACAACTATATGTGGTTTGTGGGTATTCCTATCAGCGATTGAGGAAATAGTATTCCGTTTCTTTTCCATTTGAGTTGGATATTTCCGCAGTAGCGCTGGAAAAATCTTCAGCGGCAAAAAGTGGATCATACGCTCCCTATTTTGGTTTCTTTTCTCCACTCTACGGATAGGTTTGCTCAGTATCGGCATACTCCTGCTAAATCCGTGCATTTGTGATGAGGAAAGAGAGATCGGTCAGTGGGATCGTGGACTGGATGCGACCAAGTTCTAGTTATTGAGTCTTGTCTGTTTTGAGTGTTTCACTGCTGACTGGTGTATGCCTGTCTCCGCTCAGGAATGTCTGGTGGTGAATGACCGCTAGGAAGGATCAATGAACAATGCGAGTTGCATGGATATTATGCGTCGAAAGCGCTTACGACTAGCTGCTTGTTTTCGCGTCAGGGCCTCGCGTGTCCAAGCCGCTCTGTCGGCACCGGAACCATAATGCTAGCGAATGAATTTTGACTATCAGCAGAAACAAAAATGCACAGATTCACGACGGGTTGAACGGAAACCAGGCCAGCGACTCCTCGGAGATCTCCAGCGGCTCCTGCGGCTTGTCGCGCATCGAGTACATACCCCAGCTGCTGAGATAATCCTCGTCCTCCTCGTCAACCATATCTTCCGGGTTGACTGACGTGCCGCTGGTGAAGTAGTGCAACGGATGATGCTGTGAGACGGGCTGTGGCACCGGCTGAGCGCCCGAGAACCCATTCATGTCACCCCGGGCGGCGTTTTCTCCGGCATTTGCCGCGTTTGGAGGTCCAACCTGTGCATTGAGAAAATCGAGCGTGGGAGTCTCGTTCTGACGCCGTTTCGCGGCCAGCAGCATCAAGTCCTCGCCCGGACGTTTGTAATACTGCGGAGGCACGGCGTCCGCGGCCGCAGCCATCTGCACGGCCTGCAGCAACGGCGTCATCAGGTTATCCCTCGTGTCAAAAGCCGAGCGCACGGGCCTGCCTGCCGCGTCGGCATCAATCTTCAATTCCGTCACGTTTAAGAGCCGGAATAGATCCAGCTCCTTCGCCAGGTCACGTGCCGCAGTCCCAATGCCATTTACGGGCGTGTAATGGTGGTGGTGATGATAGTGCGTACTGCCCTTCGAGCTAGCGTCGGGTGAGCTCGCCAGCGACTGGAGTTTCGGCACGGGCGTGAGCGGCGGGAGGTAGTTGAAATGCTGGAACCGTGCTAGCTGCGCCTCGGGCTCGAGCGAGAAGCCGCGTGGACCGGGACTTGAGATGTCGGGGGTGCCATATAGAGGCAGCGCCAGGACTTCCTGGTGGAGGTGTGCAAAGCCAGGCAAATCATGCAGGTCTGGATTGGGAGCTCGTTGTACGTTCGCAGGCACGCTCGAGGGCCGTGCCGGCAGCGCGTAATGATGGTGGTGGTGAACATTCACTTGTAAATTGTACTGTACTGCACACAGCACAAGGGCATTGGCGAGCTGTTCCAGCAAGATCTGGCCGCCGTGCGCCGCGAGCGAGCGTAGCGTTTCGTTCTCAGGCATGTGGCCGTTGGCTTCGAGGCTGTAGCGCCACTCTGTGGCCATCGGCGGCGCCGGCGAGTGTGTCCGGGCAGGTTCAGCAAAGCCTGTGCGCATCAGTTCTTGCCAGGGCGCCTGGCGCGGCAGCGGGCTCACGAGGCGGTCGTGGGGCGTCGTGCCGTGCAAGTGCGGTCGCGATTCTACCATTGGGGCGGCTAGAGGGGCCCCGTTATTCAGGTCTTTGCTGTATGCAGTCCCATGTAGATCTGCCAAATCGGACTCGGTTGACCCTTGCTCGAGCTCTTCTTCCTTCACGGGGCCCTGGCCTGGCGGTAGCGTACCCTCGGCCAAGCGCTCGAAGTTGCCGTCGAATTTGGCCGCCATTTTGTCCACCACAGCGGTGCTGGCGCGGCCCCGCACCACGGCGGTGACTAAGTTGCGCCAGCGGTTGCGGCACGTGAGCGAGGGCCGGCCCTGAAGCTCGTTTGCGATCGTCTTCCATTTTGTGCCGTGTCGCGTGACCAACTCTATCAACAAGAGATCCTCTGCCTCGGTCCATGGCTGGAGCCGATTCCTCACATTTGGGTCCAATACCTCGTAGTAGCGCTTCAGGCACTGGTGTTCTGTGCGGCCTTCGATCTGCAGCGCCACCTGCTGCCACAGAGCACCGTATTTGGCGAACTGCTGCACCAAAAGCGCGTCTTCTGCGGGCGTCCATTTTCCCCGACGGAGGTTCGGATCAAGAGACAGTGCCCACCGCTTTCTGCAGTCCTTTGCCTTTCTTTCGCCGCGGAAACTCTCCGCCACCAAATCCCAGTCGATGCCACGGGCCTTAAGCGTGTTGGCTGCATATTCCGCCGGGTACAACTCTTTGAGGCGGTGCAATAAGTGCTCATCGTCTGGTTTTAGCCATGTTTTGCGCTGGCCCTTGCGGAAAGTCTGCAACCCAAGCGATTCTGTGAACGCAAGCGTGTCCACTGAATGAGTCGCCTTTTTCACCCCCTTGGCTTTGCCGCTCATGGTCGCTCTCGTTTGTGTATGTCTGTTGACTGGGTGGGTGGAGATTCCTGAGTCATGGACCGATCAGGCATGTCTCATCGCATCTGGATGAACGCGCGCACGTGACATTATTTACATCACGTGACCGCACGGCCCGAGGGCCGACGAGAAGCAGGGAAATGGTTAGCTTTTGAGGGGAAAATACTTGAATTAGACGTGCATTGATTAATTCGTGATTGCTCTAGCTTATGCATAAGCGCATCTCGGGCGCTCAGGCTGTATGACATTTCCCTTCGTTGCCTCGCACGCACGTGACTGTGCCATACCTTGTCATCGATCTGCGTCATATTGGCACGACTCAAGCACCTTGAACATGAGATCCCCGGGTCAGAAAGTTTGATAAAAGCCTTTTTCTCAAAGATCATTGTTGTGTTTCGATGATTGGACTGACTCATTCGAGCAACCACCCGCGACTTTAAAGGCCTGCTATTCACATCCACGTGACACTTCTCGTTTCAGGTTTCAGCTCAGGGAAGAACAGGGTTTTTTCGTGAATGCTTACTTGCTCTGCCTGGTCCTTTTGTTTTCAATTAGACGTAGCAAGTTTCTCAAAAGCATCGCGATCGTGACTTTTCCAATCGACGGCACGTACAACCCGGCCCTCTCCTTGATATCATCGTTGAAGTTTTTGGCACTCGCAAAGTTTATCACCACCGTTCCGTTTGCAACGCTTGCGGTGGGGAACTTGTATTTCTCAGAGGGCACACCTGTGATAACAACATTGCACTGAGGTGCGATTACCTCTGGTTTGAAGTCCTCGTAATTCAATTCCTCCACCTTGTGCCTCTGCATCAGCAAATCGTCACCCCTGGTGAACTTCTGCACATTGTCGATATCCGCCGAGTACACCGTAGCACCGTCATTTGCTAGTAACGCCGCAAGAGGGCGGCCCACGATCTCGGACCTATTTACCACCAAAATGGATTTTCCGTAAAGCCTGTTTCCGTAGGGCAAATGCTTATTGTAAATACCCAAATACTCCAAAATCTTCACCATCGCAAGCGGTGTGCAAGGCAAAATCGATTTCTGCTCGTTGATCGGCGCATCCAAAAACCGTACGTTGTGGTACAAATTGTGGTAATACAAGAAATTCAAGCCCTCGACGTCCTTCTCGGGCGAGATTGCCTGCTGAAGGTACTGATCCTGCTGGTCTCCAAACACAGGGAAGTACACCATGATACCATTGACGCCATCGTTGCCGTTGGCCTCAACAATCGCGGTCTCCAAGTCGTTCTTCGCCACTTTCACCAATTGGTACGTGAATCCAAGAGACTCGCACGTTTTCTCGGTCCAATTCGCGTACATCTGAGCGGCCGGATCATCGTTTGCCAAGAACCCGACGAGTTTCGGCTTGAAATCGAGCTCCTTCACTTTCTGAGTTACTTCCTCAGTATATTGCTTGGCGATGGTCGACGCCAAAATCGTTCTTCCTGCGGTGTGTGACATTTTGAACAGGTTCGTTGGGGGAGCCGTGAATTTGTTGATAATCTGTTGAGAGATAATGTTGTAAGTCCGAACGGTTGAAAAGTTCGGTTGGGGAAAAAGTCTTTCTGTGAAAAGGTAGTTCTGGGGCAATTCTGGGGCAACTGCCGGTGACGATGCCGTGGGCCTTATATGCTCGCGAGCACCTAATAATTTGTAATTTCTGGATAATTGCACTGAGTCGCGGTGTGGGTGTGGCGTGCACATAAGCGGTGCGCAGTCAAGTTGCAGTCAAGCGCGAACGCGATAAACAGACCAGGCTGAAGACCTGATAACAGTTATTGACTGAGAATATGCGCATGGAATATTCTGACCAAGACTTGAAATTTTGACCTATCTTGAATCCACTTTCGGATTTGGAAAAGCATATCGTCTTATCTTGCCCGCGCGCCGGCATTCTTGTAGAGACTCTGCCAGATGAAGGCCTCGCTGAGCATCAACTCTATATCCTGTTCCGTCCATGTAGCCGTGGGTGGGTTCTGGAGAAAAAGAAGAATGTCCTGGAAATCCTTTTCTTTAATCTCGGCACTGAATTTGATAAGAAATGCCGCACAGACGTAGATGTGAAAGCCGCTGAACCCCAACGGCGTCTCGCTCAAATACGTGTCCCACATGCGTATAACAAGCTCGATCGAGAGTTCTCGCATAAGCAAGCAATTCATCCACCGGAACGAGAACTGGAGGAATTCTATCCCTTCGCTTTGCAAATGCTGCATAAGGGGCGCATCAATCTTGGCGATGAGATCATGTAGTTCAGTCACCTGCTTGATGATTCCTGGCTGTTCATGTATGTAGTTATCAGTGATATTATCCAAGAGCCGCGAGATGCACCAGTAGCTGTCAGCCTCGATGATAGCCGTGACACGAGAAGAAAGTCTTCCCGGATCGAAATTCTCCCACGAAAGTTGTGCCAACTTTGGATCATTATAGATCTCTAGTTCCTCTGGTTCTGTGAAGGACTCATCAAGAAGCCCTGGAATGAAAAGCGCCAGGTCGTCATTAGCGCCATCAAAATCATGCGCATGCTTCCTCTGGAGCTGCCATAAGTAGTTCTGAAGGAAAATCTGGTAAAAGGGCGTGCAGATATCGTTGATCCCCTGCACATAGCCACTGGCGGGGTGTCGAATCGCCCATAAGAACAAGATTTTCTTGAGCGATTTCTGGGTGGCGGCGTACAGATACAAGTGAAGCGTCTGGTTGGTGCGTTTCACGTCTATGTTGATCTGATGGAA
>JAKTYQ010000289.1:0-13295 GCA_030674525.1 Metschnikowia chrysoperlae
CGGATCGGAACGATTCGCTGGTGAAACGATCGGCCTCGGATGCCAGCAAACGCAGCAAGCAGAGCACGGCCAGCTCCAACTGGGGCAAGCAACTGAATGATTCGGCAAACTACACCCAAGATCATCACCGCACAGTGTCAACGGCCATCTCGTCTGGTGGGCACGACTACTCCGGTGGCGGCCTCCATATCTCGTTCAATCACGAAAGCAATGCACAGCAAATGCCTGGGTCCGAGACCCCGCTCGCATCTGCACGCTACTCTGTGGCACTGAGCGCGGAGGTGCACGACATAGACATGTCGGTGTTATTCATCAAGGCGCTACACTCGTTTGATGCCACCCAATCGCTGCAGGAACTGGACAACTCAGTATGCTTGTCATTTGCCGAGAACGACTTGGCGTTTGTGCACACGATCGACGACTCCGGCTGGGGCGAGGTCACGCTTTTGGACACGCTCGAGCGAGGCTGGATTCCCATGAATTTCTTCGCCGTGGCGGTGAATGAGGATCTCGATTCAGGTGGTGCATTATCGTATGCACACTACATGGGCCCGCTTCTTGACTCCTGCGGC
Source organism: Metschnikowia chrysoperlae (assembly GCA_030674525.1). Taxonomy (NCBI): domain Eukaryota; kingdom Fungi; phylum Ascomycota; class Pichiomycetes; order Serinales; family Metschnikowiaceae; genus Metschnikowia; species Metschnikowia chrysoperlae. The sequence continues at coordinate 573 of JAKTYQ010000289.1, forward strand.
AAATTTCTTCTGAACCCAATCTCGCACACGACAAGGCACGGCACGAAGACGTTCTCTATCAAAATTGTCAATAGCGTGCGTGACGGCGTGCGTCGCTTGCTCCAAGAAACCGACTGCTTGTCGCGCTCGAACGAGATTGTCATCAAGAAGCCCGTGGTCCGCAAGTCGCGGAAATCTCTCTTGTCGGACTGGTACAATTTGATGATGAAGGCTGCCAAGTTCAAAGGCACGTCCAATTATGACAAGATTGAAGTATTGACGTTGCTAGTATTTCAAGTTACCAGGCGTGCAACGGCGTTCTTCGATATCTGGGCAAAGGAAAGTCAGGAGATCATCAAAAGAGATACTGAAGTGTCTCTACGCGATGATATGGAGAAGTATCCGCTCTTGCGGACAGCACCAAACGCAAGACAACGTGTTGCCGAAATCAATTCTGTACTTTACTCTTATTTGTCGTTGATCATAGGCAGACTCGATTTGGTCGAGCACAACCCGGCAGGCTGTGATCTCTTGGAGACAATGGTGCATCATATCATATTGCTTTTACGAGAGTTGCTCTTTATTTCGAGAACGGGCTCTGATTACTTCTCGGAAAAGCCACCTGAACTTGATGGATCGCTTGATTCCCTCCTATCCCTCGTCAGCAAGATTGTACCAGGGGTAAAAAGCTTAGTGATAAATACACTCAATGAGCCAGAAAGGCACCGCAGCTTCGTCCATGGTATCCACAGTAAGGATCAATATTCGCACACAGGAGAGGGCAAAGCGCTTATTATGATTGCGGCTAAGATGATCGAATCGATTGCCCTGACGATCCATTGCATTCGTAAGACATTCGAGCCTATTGGCGATTTCAAGCTCAGCTCAGAGCGGGCATACCCTGACTACTCGAAAATACGGATAGCTCCAGACGAATTCATTCGAACTTGCTCAGTCGGAATGGTTAAGTCCCTCTCGCTCAATGTGCGCGACTTGCGTGAGTTGAAACTGAAAAATGAAAAGTCGTCAAACAGGTACTCCACATTCCGCTCAGGAAAGTCAGGGGAGTTGGGCATCACTGCGAACGGTATCAACTCGCTTCACAAAGCAGTTCTTGTTGACACTGAAGCCTCTGCACCGTTTGGCGCCGGGAACGAATTTAAACAATACCTCTCCTCAAGCGATAGCGCCGCGCAAGCCAATACCTTCTCCATCAAAGACGAGCTTCTCGTGGACGCCAATGGCAATTTGCTTGGAGCATCATTCAAAGGTCTTGTGTACACCTTGACAAATGAGAGCTCGCCCCCTGAGTACTTCTTTGTGTCAGCGTTCTTCATTTGCTTCCGCAATTTTGCGAGTGGCTTCGACCTCGCTGATCTGTTGATACAGAGATTTGAGTGCGATCCTTCTACGGAGGCCACCAGCTCTACTGCCGATGTTTCCTTTGCAGTCAAACTTAAGAATAGACAAAAGATCGTCTGCAAGTTATTTCAGATCTGGATGGAATCCTACTGGGACCACAAGAACGATCAGATCTATCTCAGCACCTTGATAAACTTCTTCAACGAAGGTGTTTGCAAAGTTTTGCCCTTTGAGGGTATGACGTTGATCGAAATTGCGGCGAGGCTTGTGACGCAAGTTGAGCCTTCAAGCCAATTCCTCAACCGAAGTATCTCTCTAGCGAAGATCAAACGAAAAAACAGTCTTTTGCCTAAAAGCGATTCGAATGGGTCGCTCGCGTCTAGATACTCAATGATAGACGGCTATGAATTGTCGAAGATCAACACAAACAGTTCTGTTGCGACCTCTCTCAAATCAATGACATTACCATTGCCACTTGGGATAAGCGGTCAAAGTACCTCGACCAGCTCGTTGTTGACGAAAAATCAGCTTCATGCCATAGAGACACTTGTGAGCACATACCGGTCCATTCTAGCTGAAAATTGGGTTCATCGCAATTTGCTCGACTCCCAGACCTTCGTGATTGCAGACATTAGCAACCTTTTGCCCAAGTGGTATGCTTTAAGTGACCAAAATTGGGTCTTGTCAAATTATCGACCAAATCTTTTGGATTTCAACGGATTGGAGATCGCGAAGCAATTTACGCTTATTGAGTCTGAAATTTTTTGCTCCATCCAGGCAAGCGAGTTGGTCAATGGCAACTTCAGTGCCAAAAAAGCCCATCTCAACTTGGCAAAAAACGTTCGGCTATCTCTCTTGTTCACGAATTGTCTTTCGGCCTACGTCGTGGAGTCCGTTTTGCAACCTCAAGTCAGCCACAAGGTGCGAGTTAACACCATCAAGACATGGTTGAAAATTGCGATCTCTTGCTTATACTTGAGAAACTTCAACTCGTTGGCTGCAATTATCACTTCTTTGCAATCGCATTTGATTACCAGATTGACCAGGCTTTGGAGTGACCTCTCGGAGAAGTACACTGAGTTGTACGAGTATTTGTGCTGTATTGTTCATCCGGAAAAGAACTCTAGCGTGTACCGCACGAAACTCAAGAGCTTTTTGCTTTCTAACGAATACAACATTCCAGTTGTACCTTACTTTTCATTGTTTCTCCAAGACTTGACTTTCGTGACTGACGGCAATCCAAACTACAGGACAGCTAACACGTTCTTGAAACAAAAGTTGATCAACATCGACAAGTATCTCAAGATCACGCGGGTAATTGCTGACATCGAAAGCTTGCAGATTTCATATGTGAAAGACGGCGGCAATCGTCCCATGCGGAGCGGCACGCTTTTCTCGCTAGGTCATTCCAAGAGGAAAGAGTCACATGCGTTGAATGGCCTAGAGGAATACTCTATTGCAAGTGTTCCTGCACTCAAGGAATTGATCTTGCTAGAGCTCTGGAAAGTCTCGCAAGTGAACAAAAAGGAAGACGATAGAGCCTGGAAATTGAGTTGTGTGGTGCAGCCCAGAGATACTCCACAGGACTAGCAGAAAGATCACAGGAGAGGTTTCACAGATCATGATGTAGATAGGCCCATGTACAGGACCGATGTTTGCGCGTGCCGCGAACTCGTCATAACAAACGCGGCACCTCGCGGCGATGAGTCACACGGTGACTGATTGTGCCCGGTATGCCTTATCAGCAGGACGTTATAAGCACGACTAATGGCGTTATCATTGGACAGCTGCTGTCCTGCCGATAGTGCGTATGCTCCATGGTGGATTTTAGGGACTGAAAATTTTTTGACATTTGCTACCGATTCTCGCTTTTTTGTAACTCCCACGGTTCTACGTTTCTCATCTTCAGCATGTTGGCTTCTAGAAAATGCACGAGAGTGTCGGCGACGGCGCTCAGACGGACTTTGGCCACGCTGAGCGAGTATGCCTCTTCGTTCAACGTACCGGCAGATTACCAGGCCCGGTGCCCTCCATACGCCAAATTGGTGCAAAACTTGGCCACTGTCAACCGAGTCACCAACAACAAGCCATTGACATTGGCGGAAAAAATCTTATATTCTCATTTGGTTGATCCAGAACAGACGATGGCTGGCGTGAACGGCGACTTGGCAAAGTTGAGAGGTGAACAATACTTAAAGTTGCACCCAGACAGAGTGGCCATGCAAGACGCAAGTGCCCAAACAGCTTTATTGCAATTTATGACCACAGGCATGAGCCGCACCGCCGTCCCGGCCTCGATCCACTGTGACCACTTGATTGTGGGCAAGGACGGTGCGGAGAGCGACTTGACCAGCTCGATCGCTACGAACAAGGAGGTGTTTGATTTCTTGCAGAGTTGCGGCGAAAAATACGGGATTCAGTTTTGGGGCCCAGGATCGGGCATTATTCACCAGATCGTGCTCGAAAACTTCTCTGTGCCCGGTTTGATGATGTTAGGAACAGACCTGCACACGCCTAACGCCGGTGGCTTGGGTGCTATTGCCATTGGTGTTGGCGGAGCCGATGCTGTGGATGGCTTGACGGGCACACCATGGGAATTAAAGGCCCCGAAGATCATGGGTGTCAAATTGACCGGCCAGTTGAGCGGCTGGTCGTCTCCAAAGGACGTGATCACGCATTTGGCCGGCATTTTGACCGTGCGTGGTGGAACCGGCTACATAGTGGAGTACTTTGGCGAAGGTGTGGCCAACTTGTCCTGCACAGGCATGGCCACCATCTGTAACATGGGTGCCGAGATCGGTGCCACCACGTCGACTTTCCCTTACCAGGAGGCTCACCGCAGATACTTGCAGCAGACAAACCGAGAGCCTATTGCCGAAGCTGCCGATGTTGCTTTGGGTAAGTATAACTTCCTAAAGGCCGACGCAGGCGCTGCATATGATAAGGTGATCGAAATTGACTTGAACACGTTAGAGCCGCACGTGAACGGGCCCTTCACGCCTGATTTGTCCACGCCAATCTCCACATTTGGCCAGACTGCCAAGGCCGAGGAATGGCCGGCCACTGTGAGTGCTGGTTTGATTGGATCCTGCACGAACTCGTCGTATCAAGACATGTCACGTGCTGCTTCGATCATCAGACAAGCTGAGGCAGCTGGCATCAAGCCCAAGATTCCATTTTTCGTGACTCCTGGCTCGGAGCAGATCCGGGCCACCATCGAAAGAGATGGCTTGATTGATGTGTTTGAGCGTAACGGTGCCGTCGTGTTGGCTAACGCATGCGGCCCTTGTATTGGTCAGTGGGACAGAACGGACGTGCCCAAGACATCTACGGAATCCAACGCCATTTTCACGTCGTTTAACAGAAACTTCCGTGCCAGAAATGACGGCAACAGAAACACCATGAACTTTCTTACCTCTCCAGACATCGTCACCGCTATGATCTACTCAGGGGACATGAACTATAACCCAGTCACAGACTCTATCAATACCGAGAAGGGACCCTTTAGGTTCGAGCCACCATCTGGTGACGAGTTGCCCAATTCGGGCTTCATCAAGGGCCGTGAAAAGTTCTACCCTGACCCCAACCCTCAGCCTCGGGCCGACGTGCAGATCAACGTTTCGCCAGAATCTGACAGATTGCAGCTTTTGGAGCCTTTTGCACCATGGTCTGGGGACGAGCTCACGACAACTGTGTTGTTGAAGGTTGAAGGTAAGTGTACCACCGATCACATTTCTGCCGCCGGCTCGTGGTTGAAGTACAAGGGCCATTTGGAGAACATTTCCTACAACACTTTGATTGGTGCTGTGAACAAGGAAACTGGTGAGGTCAATAAGGCCTACGACTTGAACGGCGATGCGTACTCCATTCCTGAGCTCATGTTCAAATGGAAGGAGGAGAAGAGACCTTGGATTGTTGTTGCCGAGCACAATTATGGTGAAGGTTCTGCCAGAGAGCACGCGGCCATGTCGCCCAGATTCACTGGTGGATCGATTATCTTGGTGAAGTCGTTTGCAAGAATCCATGAGACTAACTTGAAAAAGCAAGGCATGTTGCCATTGACATTTGCCGATGAGGCTGACTACGACAGAATTTCTTCTGGCGACAAGCTCACGACTGTCGATTTGCGTGACATGATTGCCAAGGACGGCAACAACGGTGGGTTCTTGAAAATGCACGTGAAGAAGAGAGACGGGTCTGAGTTTGAGTTTTTGTGCAAGCACACGATGTCGAAGGACCAGATCGACTTTTTCAAGGCTGGTTCGGCAATCAACTACATTGGTAACTTGAAGAAAGAGCAGGAAGCAAACGCATAGTCATTGAGACACCTGGATCTTCTTGAAGATATAGTCATTAATAGCATCATAATGTATAATAGAGTTACAAGCCATCACACGAAACTTTCTGTGAAATTTTATGCTTTTTGAAATTGGCTTGTTTTTTCACGTGCGGGTTAAACCAGCCCGTAACATACCGATCGTGACCAACAACCAATTATCGTAACTTTCGATCACCCACAATCGGCAGCTACAGAAATTTTGCAAATGGTCTATTCAACAGCTTTTATGTAATGTCGTATATCATGATGCCATGCTATAGCATTGTCTAACATTGATATTTTGAGAAGTGAAGGGCGAGTGGAGATGAGGATATTGCCCTTAAGCATCAATCAAGTCGTGGGACTTGTCCTGGTCTTCCTCGTCCTCGTCATCCTCGTCTTGCTCAGTCGATCTCTCGTAGAACTCATCCAAGATCTTAGGGCTGATTCTGTTCAACATCTCCTTGGGGAAAATCCGCAACAACGACCATGCGAGATCCAACGAGTCGAAAATGGATCTGTCCTCGTAGGCGCCTTGGGCGATAAAGTTCTTTTCGAACTTTTCCAAGAATTCCAACGCCAACTTATCCTCGGTGGACAAGGCCTCCTCACCGACGACGGATTTCATTGCAGCAGCGTCTCTACCGATGGCATACTTCGCGTACAACTGGTTGGAAACATCACCGTGGTCCTTTCTCGTCATTCCCTCACCAATAGCCGACTTCATCAAACGCGAAAGCGATGGCAACACATTGATTGGTGGGTACACACCCCTGTTGTCCAATTGTCTGTCAACGAAGATCTGGCCCTCGGTAATGTAGCCGGTCAAATCGGGAATAGGGTGCGTGATATCATCGTTAGGCATGGTCAAGATTGGAATCTGAGTGATGGAACCGTTCCTGCCCTCAACACGACCGGCTCTCTCATAGATGGTCGACAAATCTGTGTACATGTAACCTGGGTATCCTCTTCTACCGGGCACCTCTTCTCTGGCGGCCGAAACCTCTCTCAATGCGTCAGCGTAAGACGACATATCGGTCAAAATCGTCAACACGTGTCTCTCGGTCTGGTAGGCCAAGTACTCGGCGGTGGTCAAGGCCAATCTGGGCGTAATGATACGCTCGATAGTAGGGTCGTTGGCCAAGTTCAAGAACAAGGAAGTTCTGTCCAAAGATCCGTTCTCCTCGAAGTCCTGCTTGAAGAAACGCGACGTCTCCAAGTTGACACCCATGGCGGCAAACACGATCGAGAAATTGTCCTCGTGACCGTCATGCACATCCTTTGTGGGGCGCACCAAGCCAGCCTGTCTACAGATTTGAGCGGCAATCTCGTTATGGGGCAAACCAGATGCGGAAAAAATCGGGATTTTCTGCCCTCTGGCAATCGAGTTCATCGTGTCGATGGCGGAGATACCCGTCGAGATCATCTCCTCGGGGTAGATACGCGCGAACGGATTAATGGGCGAGCCGTTGATGTCCAAATAGTCTTCAGCGAAGATTTTGGGTCCCTTGTCGATAGGACGACCGGACCCGTCGAAAACACGGCCCAACATATCCTCAGAGACCGAGATCTTTAAGTTCTCGCCAGTAAATTCGACCCTGGTCTTTTTGATATCGATCCCGGAGGTTCCTTCGAACACCTGAACAATTGCCTTGGAGCCTCTGACCTCCAAGACCTGGCCCGCACGCACGGTGCCGTCGGGTAAAGTCAAATTCACGATTTCATTGAAGCGAGGAAACTTGACATTGTCCAAAATGACCAAGGGGCCGTTTACGCCGCCCACGGTGTTGTAGTTGATTCTGGGCTTGATCTTGAAGCCTTCGGACACGGCCTTCTTGTTCAAATCGAACAATTCTTTATCGGACAACATGTTTGTGTGAACTATTCTGGTTATCTGATATCGGTAGTGGTGCCTGTTATCAGGATTCGACGATAATTTGAGATTGGCCCGCGATTAGTGCTGTGCGAGGAATTACCCGTGCGTGAGCAGTTTTACGCCGCATGCATTCTCCTGTGCTGGCCCCATGCTTCGCAGCCAATCAGTCTTATAGCGTAATGCGCTTCTTCCAGGCGTAAGAACATTACTTACCTTTAGCAAGAGGTTGGTTTTTGTGTTGTACCGCTGAAAAAAGGGCTCCGTTTCATCAACTCCTCCCTTGTGTATCACGAACCACTTGATCTGGCCAGACTGCGGGTGATAGGTATGCAGCTACACGGACCCTATGCCCGCCTGTGAACAGCGTATCAACGGGAATTGAAGATAAGTGATTTATCAATGTTTTCATGATTGAAGAGGGATGTTTTACGCCCTTCAAAGTCTATCTGGTCTGGCTTTTCCTCATGAATGTGCGTGAGAGCATTTAGACCTTGCGAAGATTCAGATCGCTAGCCTCTTCATGTTAGCTTATGAATCCGATATTCTTTTTCAAAACATTGCACAGCAATCTGAAGAACTCAAAACATCTTGCTGAACACATCCCAATCCTCAAGGTGGGCCTTCGATTGTTGCATCACGGAATTTGCGCCTTGGTCTAGCTTGGCAGCCAGGTGGCGGGCCCGGTCACTAATATTGCGAGATATAAGGCCGTGCACGGTTTTCAGGATCTCCTGAATATCCAAAGGAGGAACGCCGTCACTCTGGGCAGAACCGTGTTTCAGGCCTTGCACTTTTGATCTCTCAGTTTCGATGGATTGTTTTGCAGGTATAAGGTCCTCTTTCGTCGCAGTCTCGCTTACCATACCGTATATAATGTCATCGGAGACTGATGTAGCGATGGGAACTGCCTGTGGGCCCCTTTTCCTCGAGACCAACTTCGAATAGAGATCCTTTACACCCTGGAATTTGAGTGCAGGATTAGGTAACACTGGGTTTATGGAGCCAAAAGCCCAAGATTCTCTCATTGAGTGATTCTCCTCTGTGAAAGTTGTTATTTGCGATGCCTCGATCATATTGTTGTAATTGTGGTTGTTCGGAAAATCCTTTGGGGGCAAGCTCGGGTCACGTAGTTTCATCTCGAAGAAGGTGTCCAAGCTAGCTATTCGTCCGAGTATTTGACCCAAGTCATACATGAACGGTTCTTTCACCCTTGTGTCAGATTCAGCTCGGAGGCTGCCTAAGACAGGTAGCACAGCTGGTGTGTTCTCATGGCTAATCATGCATGAAGGGCCAAGCACGGATGAAAAGAATTCGTTGAACGTCACAAGAATTTTCACCACAATTGATACGAACTTCAAGTATTCGTTGGGCCGTAGCTTTGTAAACGGTTTGCTGAGGATTTTGTGCGGCACAACAACAAACTTTTTTTCATTGAAACTATCCCCTGGGGTCCTCGTTTGATGTGATCGAGACGCACTTGAATTGGGTATCAATGGTGTGTTTGTTTGTTTTGCAGGTTGAATGTTTTCGTGCTTTTGTGATGCACTAACAGTACTTTTCGGTGACAAATGTTCCAGATCTGAATTCGTGTCTTGCGCCACCATTACAAATGCGCTTTTGTTTCCCTTGAAGCTCTCTTCCTGGTACAGGCTTTGTTCAGGCACATCCGCTTCTTTGAGACTGGATCGCCTTTGAAGGTTCATGGTGCGAAATGACTTGGGGACTCTAATCTGCTTATCCTTAATAGTGATCTTATCGGAAGTGGCTTCCGTGACGTCTAGCCCAGAAGCTTTAGAGTCGGACTCAAGATTTTTGGTGTCTGGGCCATTTTCAGTGGTTTCCTCCAAAACCCGCTGGTCCCTTTCCATGATTTTGTCGATCTTTGCCTGCATAGACTCGTAAAACTTTCTGTCTGGCAAAAGCTTCCGTAGGTGGTCAAGGTAACGCAAATGTAGCGTTTTGTCATCCATCGTGAAGAGATCAAATAGCACAGCTTGGAGCCGAATCAAGTCTTCTAGAAACGTGTTCACGGTGGCTATAGGACATTCGAGAAACGCCAGAATCTGGAGTATTGGTTGGTTGCAAAGGGTCAAACCCTTGTGATCGCCGCCACTGCTGACAGATCCAAAGAAACGTTCCTTGATGATCCTAAAGTGGGAATACTGTTTCGACACTGCCTGGCGAGCATTGCGCCGCATTCTTTCATACTGAAAGGACATGATCTCTCTATCAAGATACTCAAGCTTTCTGCTATAATCTTCGAGCAATTGGTTTTCCTTTTGTTGAAAAATATGCTCGTTTTCGTTTTGCTTGCGCAAAACTTCCTGAATCCTACTCTCGAGAAGTGTGTTCTTCCTTTCGAGTGTTTCACACGACTTCTGTAGCCCTGACAACTTCATATTCCGGGTATTCTGCTCGAGTTTCAGAAGATTGAGTGCCAACAGCGTGATGGTTGCCGAGTTTGGCTGTGGGAGGCCACCATTGCTCAAAATTCCCAGAGCCTTAGCCTCGGCGTTGCCGCCCGAGTATGTCTCATTCCCCTTCTTACTTTCAGTACGATTCAACTCTCTGCAACGTTCGAAAATAGCGTCGATTTGCGCCCGCATTTGCGCATTCTGAGCTTCATTTTGCATGGCCGAGTTCCTGACAAGCTCCGTGCTTCCATGGGCACAATCGCCACACACTAAAGCATGATTGGTGGGGTACTTAGTGTGGCGACATATAGGGCATATAAGCAGGGGCTCAGGCTTGCCATTCTCAGACATGTGGGCACAACACGCTTGTTCAACCAATTTTCTTGTATCAATTCCGGTTTTCGGTTTGCTGAGGCGTCTCGTGCTTTTTGCCGAAATCAGATCAATGATAGAATCATCCACTCGTTCTGCTGAGACTGGACTTGGAGTGCACCGTGAGATTAGATAAAGGTACTTGTGTGCACAACCGTAGCATTTTGGGTGCTTGTCGATTGACTCGAACACATGCCAATGTCGTTGATTTTACTATATGTAATGAAAGATGGATCTGGGGGATGTTTTACTGATAAAATCAAAAACGAGAGATGAAGGTCATAATGCCTGCGTGCTGTTTGCCCATACCACCATGAATATGGTAGGACCCACAACTATGGGCCAATTTATTGACTCAAGTGCGAAAAATAGAAATATTCACTCGGCGTATCCAAGCCCGTCATAAAGAAAGGCTCTTTTGAGAATTGGCAGTTGGGTCGCCAGAAGCAGATTGTTCAAGTTCCTTCACAGAAGTGAACTTCGTATATGAATGAGATCATCACCGTCTCTTCCTGGCCTTCTGAAGGCTCCTTCTTTCCACCACTTCACGAATCATCAACGCCAATACTTGGTCGATATCCTGGGCCACATCGACTGCGAGAAAGCCACACCGCCAAAGCTGTGCTAGCTTCTTCCCGTCATTGATGAGTTTGGGTGACGCAAGAGGCAGATCCTTGTGTGTGCATATAATCCATATTGGCGGTGGGCACAGCGGGTCGGCCGGATTCATCGATGTTTGGAGCAACTTGTTTTGCGGCACGTCGACTTTGAACGAGCTTTTGCCGTCAAACATGGTGCGGAGCGCCAGCTTTATCGAAAACATGTCTTTTTCTTTGCCTTGGTCCCACCGGGTTTTATACGTGTAATATTCGCTCCATGCCTCCTCTAGCCCGGCCTTGATTACCGGGAGAAGACTGAATGTGGTGTCGTTTTTTGACGCGCCAAAGGACGCAGTCTTGAGTGTGCCGTCGCTGTTATAAGAGTCAAAGGACTCAACTGATGTCGTGGGCGAGACCTGTGTATTCAGCTCGTCATAGTTAGGCGGCTCAACCGACGGAATAGCACTGTACGTGAGGAAGTAGCCGTCAATGGCACCATTCATCTCGCCCGCGCCGCTAGCCACTAGTAGAGGCTCGGTATTCACAGGCTGTCGAGGCGTGTCGGCCAATTTGCGCAACACGTCCTTGCCTAACCTGGCATGGAGGGATGCTTCCAAGAAAGGAATGAACTGGTTGCTATTGAATGCCGGCGTGTCGATCAATTCAGCGAGGATCGGCGATACGTCGGCCGCCGAAGTGCTGCCGTCCCGGGAAATTGCATATAAATCGTTTCGTGCACCGTGAGAAGCAAGATGAATGTCGTGTGCTGATCCGGCAGACAGACTCTTCAGCGACGCCCGTAAAAGTGCCTCCGAGATCACGGGGCTGAGGAGGAGATCGTCGCGGGCCAGAGCGTGTGCTAGGAACTGCTTGGAATTGTGTTGATCTAGAATCAAGGTCAGCTCGGCGGTCTGTGGCGCGTAAGTGAATAACACCGGCGTGGTTTTCCGCAGAGGGTAGTACGTGTCTCTATAGGTGCCACAAGAAAGCTTCAGAATCGTGGCGGTTTTGCCTGTGCGTGGGCCGCCAAGAAACGCTAGTCTAACGGGGTCTTTCACGTTCACTGGGGTTGAGTTGGTCGTGCTGGAAGCCACCTCAGCCTGTGTCTTCATATTGTTGTGGAGTGATAATGACTTCAGATGGATTGTGATCGGATTGATGGTCAATTATGTACAGTCAGTGTGGCTAAGTGTTTCGAATGTGTCTTTAGTGAGTTTATACTGTATTCTTTGAAACGAAAACAAGCTAACAACTATTTGGTGGCACCTCAGAGTGGGTTTAGAGAACACTATGGAAGATTTGGGGCAGGGCCCCGAGCTTGGCACGGCGCTCACGCGATGCGCATGTGGCAGCAGCTAGGTGCAGTCGCCAGCCACCGCCGACAGGCCATAGCGGCCCGTGAATTCTTGAACCGCGTCAGATATTGAGTTTTTGGTCACGAGGTTGTTTTCAGCTCAGTCAAATGTGTAGGCTCTTGCATTTTGTCACTCAAATCAAGCGTGTGTGTGTGAATTTTGCTACCCTTTTTTTTCATCTATGGTGTCTCAGTTGCAGCTGCAGCTTCCTGCCACGGCAATGTCCGGCTAGCGGCGCGCGGCCCCAAATAAGCGTAGGTCCTTTATTCTTCCTTTCTGGTACTAGGCCAAATCAACGCAGACAAGGTAAAAGGAGTATTTTCTCAGCTTACCCTTTTCATGAGTATGTTTCCAAAAAGGCTAATGCTGGAAATTCTATGGCGTAGATGTACCATAACGATAAAGCTGAATTGCGATCACTTGCATGCGGTATATGGTTAACATAACG
>JAKTYQ010000290.1:0-13187 GCA_030674525.1 Metschnikowia chrysoperlae
TCTGCTTATTTCTGAGTATTTCAGGTCCCACAACTTGTTCGCTAATGAGCTTGATGATGCAGAATTCTATCCTCTCCCCACTTTTGGCGACTCACAAGCCGATCCCATTGACGATGTTGCGTTCAAGATTCGCATGCTGACACTTGGTACGAGCCATGACCTCGACGCTCTGGATGATGAGAATGGGATTGAAGAGGAAGCTCAACTAGCGCAAGATACTCAACTCACTCAAATACCCGAATTTGACTACATTAAACCGCTTCCAAACCAGTTTATTAAATTTTCTGATCTGGACATTCCTTCACTCCTAGACTATATATTTGGGTTGCGCAAAAGCTCTTCGGCTCAACAGCACAACACGAAGACTCCAGCAGCAGTACTCTTTCAGTTGGTTCGCTACTCTCACAACAAAGTTGATTCGAGTGACCTTACTGAGTTTCTTTTTGAGTGTTTCATCACGAGGTTGCGTTCTGTGACCAATACAAAGTCGGGCGTTTTCAATATGGCACTTACGACTGGGGAACTGAACGACAAAAAATCAGCAAATGGCACGGGAGACATCGTTTTGTTAAGCTATTGGCTCTCTGTTATCCAATATTTGCATTTTTATTTCACTAGAGCAGACTTGTACACTCGATACCCCAAGTTCCTACACGAGATGATAAACCTCACACAATCCTTGATAGCCACTTTATCGTTTTCTATAAACTCGCGGCTTAACTTGTTAGCAGAAGATTGCATTCTCAACTTCACCAGCCTAGTTGATGTCTCCAGTGTGCTATATGCGAAAGACTGGAATCTTTTCAAGACACAAAAGAAGCATCCCAACTCCTATGATGACATTTTAAACATGTTGTACCCCCCTTCGCTCAACGAGTTGATGAAACCGTCTCCACTTAAATATGTGCAGGTACTTGGAGCATTGTACTATGTACTCGATATTCACGGAGTTGACCTCTTACTTCGGGCGCAGACATTCTCACAGGTATTCTACTATATTAACGCGACCATCTTCAATCGGCTTATTGCCAACTCACGATTCTGTTCAAGGGTAAAGGCGATACAAATACGCCTAAACATCTCGGCTTTGGAGGACTGGTTACGGTCTCATAATTTTCAGGCCTACAAGCCAGACCGGATCGGGGGGCTTGAAACACTTCTTGAGCAATGCAACGGCTTGAGCGGGGTAAACCAATCGCTTTTGGAGAACAAGATCGAGAGGGATGATCCTCATTATCTATCCTTTTATTATGAGTCTCTCTACCACATTTCCAAGACCCAGTTACTGCCCACGATAGAGCTTTTACAGTGGCTTCAAGTGTTGACAGGTCTCGGTGACGAGGAAGCGTTGATCAATACAGTCAATGAACTTGAGTCACTAAATTATTATCAGCTTGTCAAGGTATCCTCTAAGCTATACAGATATGAAGTGGATGAGAAGAAGATGCCGAAAGCTTTAATTCAAATTCTCAAAAGGTTGATGGCAGAACAAGGTGAGGCACAGATATCACGGAGCAAATTGCATTACATGACACAGTCTACTTTTCTACTGAAGGAGGTCTACATTTACCTCAATCCCAATCATATTTTTGGAGTTGCACTTCCGAATGCGAGTGAACTTATTGCGAATTATGGCGCTGGTATCGGTGGTGTCAAAATACTACGCGCGAGGAAGTATCAACCGACCTTGCCGATCAGCATAATGGATGATATTGACATGCTATTGACGCAAAACCGAAACGATAACGTCAACGACACATTCGATTATGAGGGGGAAGAGTATGAGAAGGAAACGGAGGGCTTAACGTCCCCGGACATGCCTGTGGTTAGGGACGAGCCAAGAGACCAGAAGACTTCTTTTAAGGGTGACGAGCTTTTCAAGCAGATGCAGCCACCGCTGTCACTAGCCCACAAGGAATGGGGCACGGATGATATAGAGAACAATCCCTGGTGATCAATACTGGCCATGGTAGAATAAACGATGATTGTGTATTGGGTATGTACATGATAGACAGGTGCCGGGTGCCATTAAATGCTTCACATTTGCGAAAGGAAGTTGTTGTTCTTAATCTTGGAAGTGTTTCTCTTGGCGTTTTGCTTCTTCCTCCACTTCATGGGGTCTTTTTCTTTAAGCTCTGCTTCGATTTTTGATTTATCGAGGATATCCCACAACCATTCCGGGTACTCGTGGTCCTCCAATGCCACAGGCTCATCTCCGTTTTTACGAACCTTCAAGTTCAAAACTGTTCCAGGAGCGCACGAAGATTTTGGCAAATTGAATCTGGCGAGCGAAGAGGAGAAACCTCTTACCGATGCAAAGCGAGTGATTCCTGCTGGCAATCTGAACATATCTATAGGAGAATATTGAGTTACGAAAGGTCGCTCAGTATGTGCGCACACCAAAAGAGTCGAGCTCACAAGAAAGCTGCAATAGTACCATCAAAAGGACGTACGACACACATCTTTGTTTTTCGATCTCCAGTTTACCGCGTACAATGGTATACTCTCCAAGCCAGCTATCTCCATACTATATTTTAGCTTTTTTACAAGTAGGAGACACCTCGACATACAGTATATTCAGTACGACCAAAGATTGCAAAGTTTGGCTGAGCGCACCAGAATGTTTTTTCCCTGGAACATTTTAGAAGAAAGTCAAATCGCCAGAAATTTATCGGTGTCGAGGCTAAAGAGAGACCAACCGAATCATTGTAAAAAGTCAGTGACTCAAGCTCGTTCCCGTTTTTTAATTAGCTGGCGGTCAATGAAACAAATACAACCCGTTAGATAACTTTTGTGCTGTTAGCCAAAACCAAGACACCGACTTGTAGGGGTCGTGTATATGTATATGTATGCACCTACGTAGAACGGGCGCAACCGAAAAATTTTTATTGTTCACTACTACAATACTAACATGCCACCAAAAAAGAAGGGAATCGTCGAGAAGCCAATTTTGCTCGGAAGACCTGGTAACAACTTGAAGTCCGGTATCGTTGGCTTGGCCAACGTCGGAAAGTCAACGTTTTTCCAAGCCATCACTAAGTCACCACTTGGTAACCCTGCTAACTACCCATTTGCAACGATCGAGCCCGAGGAAGCGAGGGTGATTGTCCCATCGGCCCGTTTCGACAAATTATGCGAAATTTACAAGCCTAAGTCTGAGGTGCCCGCTTTCATGACTATCTACGATATCGCCGGTTTGACTAAAGGCGCCCACGCTGGTGAGGGTTTGGGTAACAATTTCTTGGCCAACATCAGAGCGGTCGATGCCATTTACCAGGTGGTTAGATGCTTTGAGGATGCCGACATCATCCATATTAACGACGAGGTCAACCCCATCAACGATTTGGAAATTATCAAGGACGAATTGAGATTGAAGGACATTGAGTTTGCCCAAAAGCACTTGGAAGGTATTGAGAAGATCACCAAGAGAGGTGGACAATCTTTGGAAGTGAAGCAGAAGAAGGAAGAGGCCAAGTTGGTCGAGCGCATCATTGAGTTGTTGGAGGCTGGTGGTAGAGTCGCCAACCAGAAGTGGACCCAGAAGGAGGTTGAGGTGATCAACTCGATGTTCCTTTTGACCGCAAAGCCATGTATTTACTTGCTTAATTTGAGCGAGAGAGACTACGTCAGAAAAAAGAACAAGTGGTTGTTGAAGATCAAGGAGTGGGTTGACGCCAACTCGCCAGGTGATGTGGTCATCCCACTTTCCGTGTCGATGGAATCTCATTTGGCCACTTTGGAAACCGACGAGGAGAGAGAGGCATACATTAAGGAAGTCGGTGCCGGCTCTGCTTTCCCAAAGATTATCACCACTATGAGAAGCAAGTTAGACTTGATCTCTTTCTTCACTGGTGGTCCGGATGAGGTGAGAGAGTGGACCATCAGAAGATACTACACTGCTCCACAGGCCGCAGGTACTATCCACACTGACTTGGAGAGAACTTTCATTTTAGCTAACGTGATGAAATACGATGACTTTATCGAATATGGTGACGAGGTTGCCGTCAAGTCTGCTGGTAAGTTGATGCAGAAGGGTAAGGACTATTTTGTTGAGGATGGCGACATCTTGCACATCAAGGCTGCTGAAGGAAAAGCTCGCTAAGCGATATTGTCAAGTATATAGGGCGCGTTGTTATCTGAAGTACTGCGATTTCGATAGGCGATGACATGAGAAACACAATTCCAAAATAAGTGTCGTAGATTTCTTGCAGCTGATTTAAAGGAAATCTTCACTCGTTGAATGTTTGACTAATTTGAAGCTCACGTCGTGTAGGCCGGAGACCAGCAGCTGCTTACCTTGAATGACTTGCAAATCGCGAATCTACTCCAAAGCAATCGTCTCTAATTGACATGACTTCTTCCCTTCCACGAATGCTCCAAGAGGGCCTAAGGGCTCAAAAAGGCCAGTTCAGGCATATCACAAACAGTTTCATACGCCCACAGCGTACGCGAGGACCCACGTTCTTTGACGATCCGCACCATGTTCCATTGCAATACGGTGTGAATAAAGTTCAGGAATCTGCCCAAGGCTCGACTCAGCACCAGGACCAACTTGGGAGTGCCTCTGCTTCGGAACGCCGTCCTTTCAGAGATTTATCTAGTTTCCTTGCTATGGCAACTTTGGCATATTTTGCTCTCGATAACTATCAGGGAAGGGTGAAGGCAGAGAAGCTCAATCAAGAAACCACAGCGATCAATGTGAAGACCTTACAAATGCAGCAGCAAAACTTTCTAAACGCACAAAAACAGCGTGACCTAAGAATACTCAAAGAGAGACTGGATGTGTCTAAGAGATGCTTCAAGATGGCTATGCACGTTGCAATTTTGAGGAAACAACTACAAGACCTAGGCGTCGATCCTAAGGAGATTGCCGAAGTCTCGGAGGAGTTTGATAAACATGTCAGAGTCAGCAATTCGGCTCAGAATCTTACAGGCAATGTAATCTGGCTTACGGATGAGACTGAGTACAAAGGCCTCATGCCAGACTACAGAGAGTATGACAGAAAAAATTAATAATTTCGAGGAATATCCGTGAAGCTCAAAGGGCCACATAAAAGAAGCCTTGTTGTTATTCGAAACTGACAACAAAATACTCTCGAACTGACGTATTTGCATGGGACGTAGCTGGATACAAGCCGCAAGTTGAAAGCACTCGCGGGTTACCCGCACAAGAGGCTTGGTATATAACTTCTCAACTTTCAGCGCCCCATACATAATCCTTTTTCTCCATAATGTCATAGGCGCCCATTAGAGTCACGGTTTGCATGATTTCCTCCACATGCAATCTATACCACTGTGTGGTCCTTCGTGCTCGGGTAAACCTTAGATCAAAAAGTTCTAACGGCCTTTACGTTGTGCTATTCATTTGTGGATAGTATCACGGCTCTTAACTTATATCTTTATGTCAGTAACCGTTTGTCTCGTCACAAATTCCGTAACTCGCTCGGATTCCCAATATTAAAAGCAGCAAGCGTGAGGTGAGTGAGCTCACAGGGTTTGTTTACGGTGGCTTCTTTCATGTCGGTGAATCGAGTAAGCAAGTTTAAAAAACAAAAAAGACCGATGGGCACTCATCGCTTGCCTTGTGTGATGACTTCTGCGTCAATCTTCCCTAACAGTCTCTGCTTAAGCTTAAGTTGAAGTAAGCTGAATTTCGGGCAACAAACGCTTTTCGCCTCGGGCCCATTGTCCTCGTAGAATTGCTTGCAACACTTGTACAACTCATCGATCGCTTTCGTACACTTGGCCTCACTGTAGCCGTTTTTCTGCAAGCAATCTTGTATGGCACAAGCAAATGGTTTGCAAGCACTGCCGTCGTCCGCCATTCTCAAGTGTGGTATGTCGAAAGAACTCCTTCATAGATCTAGCTTTTCCCTGGACTGTTCGGCTCACGTGACTCGACGACGGGCAATCTCTTGTCAAATAACCGTGAGGAGAACACTGAAAACACTGGCTTTATTAGGGAAAGTAGATAGAAATCACTTGCGAGATCCGTTGAACCACAACAAAATCTTGCTACTAACATTACAACTAACATCATTAAGGTTTCATTTATCGCACTCGCGTTTGTTGTGTCTCGTAATTCATTGCTTTGAGTGTAGTCTATAAAGCGTTAGGATCCAAATCAGCATGGTAGTCGTCTTCATCAAACTCGCTTGGCTCATAAATGACCAATGGAACAAACTCGTTCTTTTCCGAGAGTTGCTTCTGATGACGTGATCGGAAGATATAGAAACCGGCGCTGGCGGTGATGATGGACATCAAAATGGCAATCAAACCCCAGCGCGACAAATGCCACCTCAAAGACTCAATCTCCAGCCGCATGGCCATATTGAGTTCCGTGGTAATCTTGTGATTGGTTTCTTGCATGCGCAACATGATTCGCTTGCTCATAAGAGTATTTTCAGACTTTTGATCGTTGATGGCGACTTGAATGTCATTTTTCATTTGAATGAAGTGATTGTTGAGCTCATCGCTAATGATTCCGTAATCTCTTTCCATGGCATTGATCTGATTTATGGCATCATTTATGTGTTGTTCTCTGTTACGTGTGATATCAACGTGTAGCTCTTGCTGAGCACTCTCGAATAGATACCGCTCATTTTCTAGCTCATAAAGTTGCGAGTATATCGTCAGAAGCTTTGTCAACTTTGAATTCAACTGAAAAATGAGGAGGTTGATAATTTCGTCGGCTTGCGACGGCGTGAACCCTGAACCCACGAGTTGTTTGTAGACCTCATAAGTATCTATATAAGGCTCCAAGTTTTCGAATATGGTGGTGAGAAAATCTTCTGAGCTGGTTTCATCTTTTCCAGGAGACTCTTCCTTTATTGGCGGTTGAGATGCTGGATCTCCCGCATGAATCGCGGTAGGGTTGCCGATAGCGTTCTCTCCATGATCTGCCTTGCTGTCATTTATGAGAGCAGATTTGAACGTGCCAGACTCGACCAGCTTCTCGAAGGGCTCTATTTGATGTCGAAGGGGCGAATGCATCATATTGATGTGCGATCCCATCACACTGAAGCACCTCCTTGTGGCAAGGGCTTGCCATGTTCGATTGAGAAAGCCTCGAAAATAAATCTTTCTCGAGTTGAGTTGTGATGTATGTCGGAAGTTAATTAGACGGTGTTTCATATTGGCGTGGATCGAAACGTAGTTCATATTGTGATTGAGTGGCTAAAGCAAACACTTCAGGCGTGTTAAGAAGATTGATGCTGATGTCATGCAGGTACTCCGAGGATGTGTGCACTAGGTAGGCGGTCGCATGATACTGAAGTGTTACGGGCCAATACTTGCATTTCTGCTCTTCGTTTGCAGAAATGATTTTCATGCTTCCAAACAGACACGAAAGGTTCAGACCGGTCTTGCCTTTTGGGTTGTAGGCTAGTTGGAATTCCCGCTCGAAGTATGATCAAGCGCCACGCCAGCTGTCAAATCCATCGGACCTTGAAAACGCGCAGTGGTCGTAAGCTTACTGGATTGTGAACGATAGAATAGAGCTACTATTTAAGATTTGCAATCAAATTCCGAAAGCAAGGCCATCTTTGGATTTGTGTATAAGAAAGGGTAACTTCTTAATAATTACAACATTTATACACTTAAGCTAAAGTAGGATTTTTGCCTTGAGCTCCTCCCAGCAGGTGCCCTGTGTTTTTCTTGCGACGCGAATCATGGGTGGGCACAATTCGATGTCGACTCATTCGAATAATACATGATCACGAGATAAGGTCAGAATGAATTTTCTATCGAGTGCATTAAATCTCATATCTGTGAACACGGTCCCATATACATTCAAAGAGAAGATTGTGGACTCAAATTCATCATCTTATCCTGAAAATCGATCAATATGGACTATTTACGATGGAATTAACCCAAAGAATGAATCTCCGGTCTCTATCTTCGAGTTCAGCTTAAAAGATCCCAAGACTTACAAGTTTACGCAGCTAGCCAAGAATTGTTTCAAAAAGCTGAAGCTGGTAAAGTTTCCTGGCATTCTCGGCGTGCTAGACTTTATCGAGAATGACTCCTTTCTCTATATTATATCTGAACGCATCACTCCGTTAGCTCAGTATCTACAAACCCATACAGACAAAATATCCAAAGATGCAAAATTGTACGGCATCTACAACATCACCAAAGCTTTGGCTTTCATCAATACAAAGGCAAACTGTTTGCATGGAAGCTTAGACATATCATCTTCGATCTTTGTTAATGCACAAGGCGAGTGGAAGCTCTTTGGATTTGAGCTTCTCACCAATCTTAGCTCGGATCCAGATCAGCCAATTTATCGGCTCTCAGGAGATTCGCCAGGCTTTGATGAAAACCTACCTCCCGAAGTGGCTGAGGGTGGCGCAGATGCTATACGTGGCGCGCCCTTTAAGTTTGATGCTTACAGGCTAGGTGTTTTTGTTGTGAGCTTGTTCTCGACGACTGATTTTCATTATCCATACATTCACAAAGGGCGCAATGTCTTGTCTGCTCAGGAAAGGACAAAACTTTCAAGGCCATTGGCGTCACTTGTTACAAAGTTGATCGCTCAGCATCAGTCAAGAATCACTGCGGAGGACTTTGCTCGAGAGTCCGAAGGATTTTTCGTTAGCAACAAGCTCGTCAAATTTTCGCATGTCTTAGATGAGATCAAGTTTGAAAATCAAGCTTCAAAATTAATATTTTTCAAAGACGAGATGGGTGAGTACATCGAGGGTAACTTGCCGCCTGGTTTTCTTGACTATAAAGTGTTGCCGGAGGTGATTGAACAGTACAATTTGGTTGTCAATCAGAAACCCACAGTCAACACCACGCCTGAGGACCACGCCAGTCGCCAAGAGGCAACTTCGGTGCTCCTAAACCATATACTAAAGCTCAGCTCAGGCCTTCCAGCCGACAGATTTTCCAAGATTATCAAGCCTATTATTTTCACTTCGTTCTCTCTCTCTGATAGGGCCATTCGACTAATTCTTTTGAAGTACTTGCCCGAATTCCGCGACCGCTTGACGGACGTTGAAGTGCAAACGAAGGTTTTTATCAATTTGCTCACCGGTTTACAAGACACAAACTTTCTCATAAGAGAAACGACATTGACTTCGATTACTTCTATCATTGAGAAGGTCAGCGTTAAACAAGTGAACCAAGATCTCCTCAAGATGTTAGCCAAGCTGCAAATGGACCCGAAGCCATCCATTAGAACCAACACTTTGATTCTCATTATCAATCTTTCGGGTAAAATTTACTCAAATTCGCGGAACAGTGTCGTGATAACAGCTCTTGCAAAGTCTCTTCGTGATACTTTCACACCTTGCAAATTGGCAGCTTTGTCTGGCTTTGAGAGGCTCATAGATACATTTTCTCTCGAGGAGATATGCTCTAAGATTTTGGGACAATTGGCTGTTTCGTTGATGGACCCCAAGTCATTCAAGGTGAGGCAAGAATCTAAGCGTATCTTCGACTTGTACCTTGATTCTGTTGAGAAACACGCGGCATCACTTCCCGAGGACGAGGAAGACCAAGATGCCGAAGAGAAAGAGTTCTACAAAGCGTCCGCTATCGTGCCGGATAACGTTGAAAATGCGGTTCCAGAGCCCAAAAGCTCGCTCTCGATTGGTTGGAGTGTTGTTAATAGGCTAGTCGCATCAGACGTGAATCCTGTGAAAGGTACTCTCCAGAAAGCCGTCAACACATCGACTCCCGATTTGACTCGGACATCATCTCCTCACACGGCTCAACAAGCCTCGCATGGATTGGATGAGGCACTGGATGACGATGGCCAGTGGGGAGATCGAGACGGCTTGACCGAGCTGATGATAGATGCTACCGTTCCAAGGTTTGGCTCCTCGACCATTCTGAAGGCGAAAAGCCAGCCAGTACCGCGCACGAGTATCAGCGACTCGACTAAGAAATCGAGACATATCTTGAGCTTGGGTAAGAAGCAACCAGGATCCACTCTCAAGCTTGATCTAGAGGTGGAGCCTGAGGATGACTCCTGGGGAGATGAATGGTGAAGGATTTGCGCCCGCGAACTTCACGCACAGCAACGTTTATAGCGATTCATATGCTAATTAAAGTGCAATTGTTATCACTCGCTATGACAAAATCGTCGCATCAGAACACGAAGTAGTATTGACAATCCTTGACTCGTTCTAATGAGCGACATTTCAAGTAGATCTGTTCAAAATGGGCATAGTATATGAAATTTAATTGGGTCTTAAGAAAAACTGAGCTGGCAAAGTAATATTCCGCAAAGACAAACTCACTAGTCAGCAGCTTTCAACAATGAGTGCCGATCTGCACTGCCCAACGCTTTGTGCTCCACGAGCATTTTCGGGTACTAAAATGGATCGAGTGATGCAAGGGGATCTGTTTCAAACGCATTCGGGTCAAGCTGAGAAAACCCAGGCTCGAACTGAAATCCGTCACTAGAAGCCTCCTCGAACATTCTGGTTTGAGGTCCGGTTTCGCCAGCTTGCTTTATGTTTTCCTGAAGCATATACGGTGGTAAAAGGCGTCCAAAAATCTGAGTGTCGAGAGCATCAATTACTCCGGGAATATAGTCAACGGGCGGTTGTATGAACTCGTCGAGGGCATTGTTTTCAATGTTATTGCCTCCTATCATGGCATCTTCATCAAAATCCGCGCTCGGCTTCTGCGGAGCCTCGTACATCTCGTTCTTGTAATCAGGATCATAAGTGCTCACGGGGGCATCCGTGATGGGTTTCTGAACTGACAGAAGTTTCTGTTGATCTTGCTTCTCACGCGCAAAATCAAACAAACCTGCCATCGATGTTCCCACCTGTTTGTCAACAGTATCTGTCTGATGACCAGCCTTCGCATCGACATCAAATTGATTAATCATATCAAAATTTGAAATGCTCATTTTCACCATGGCGTCATTGCTTGTGTCAAAATTAGGGACACCATCGCCTCTCATCGAGCTCGTTGCTGTTTTCCGGTTCAATTGCTCGAACAACCTGTTCAAGATATTGTAGATCCTCATAGATGAATGAGACATATTCTTCATGTTGTCCAATACCTTCTTTCCAATCTCAATATCTTTTCGAATCATGTCTATATTCAAGTCATCGTCAAAATACACACCCGCATAGTTCACTCCGCCAAGATTCTTCTCCAGATTGTTGTAGTTGGCAAAGTGAAAGTAGTAAGCCAAACAAGCAATGGAGAAAAAAATCGTGTACATGGAAAACCAATATGTTCCAACCAAAAGATTCTGGTCGATCATTTTATTCGCAAGTTTGACTACCAATCTAGCGACCTTGATGCAGTTTCTTCCTCGGATGAGCGATCTTGGGTCTGCGTTTTTTGACTGACTGCCGTTACTGATGTAGTGGATGAAAGGTCGATACAAGCTGATCTGACAGTTCAAGAATGCAACGTGTAGATAATAGTTTGCCAATTTGAAGCGCTCGGGAATGTGAGAATCGCCACTTGAGTTACTTGGGTCAGTGGGCCGTAATTCTGTGGGGATATTTTCCATCCAATTTTTCAATTCAAATTCAAGCTTTGTCACTCTATCATGAATATTAGGTAAAGCTTGTTTTGGCCCCACTTTCGTTTTGACTTTTATGGGGTACAACTCTTTCACAATGCGAGACAAAAGCATCGTTAATTTGGTGTGGTGATTAGCACATGCCGAAGACAGGAGTCGTCCGTTCTGTTTTTCCATCAAGAAAGCATCCCTGGTAATGAGTTGGTCATCGAGCTCAAGCGGAAATTCCTGATCAAACTCGTCTTCATTGATGGAACCGGGCAAACCTAGAAGGGAGTTGATATAAATGTCCATCTTGTAAATCGTGTAAAATAGACGTTTTCTTGTGTCTATTTCAATTGGATCAAGCTTTCTGCGCGACTGAAATACCTCGAGATTTCTGTGTAAGCCTTCCTTCAAGGCACTCCTGAGCGCAATACCAATATATGAATAGCAGGTCGAAAGGCGAGCTGAACATTGTAGGTAGATTATCATCATGACTATCGTTTGAATGGCGGGAATGTCACTCACATTAGTGATATCAATAAGCTTTCTGGCTTCCAAGAAGTACTTATAGCCGTCATCCTCGAGAAGATCATTATTCACATTTCGGTCTGAGCTTTTGGAGAATAGTGAGCCGCACGCAAGGAGCGAATACATAAATGGCAAGAATTTCTGTTGCCTGTCTGTGTACTGAAGGGCATCAAGACTGTAGAGTAAGTCAACCTCTTGTAGTAAAGACGGTCTGTGGTAGAACCTGAAAAGCACACAAGCCTTGTTCCAAGTAGTGTATATCAACTGAAGAGCTATCTCTTTCGGAGGCAAACAAATCTTGATTTCCGCACCAATCAGCTCATCTGGGGTAGCGCTTTGATGAGAGTCGGACTGAGGGGTTGTTGCGGGAGATCTCCCTGTATTGTTCAAATACATGTCACTTATATCATGCACGTTTAAATTTCCGGGGTTCTTGGCCTGTAGATGCCCAACAATCTTCTGAAATTTTTTGAAGTCGAATTCTTGAGGTGTCTCATCCAAAAAGTTGAAGCCAATGGATGGGAAAAGTGAGTTCAAAATATTCTGACTGAGAATGAGGTTATCGTTTACCGTAGCTGCGGAGGGCTGTTTATTCATGGCAATCGATTGTAGCAAAGACGTCGACTGGGGCACGCTTGCCATCGGGACATATCCTTTACCCTTTTTTGTGTTTGGGCGGTCGTATGTGCAATTGAAGGAATAGACCGTGCAATGTATACATGGTTGTCTGCCATCGCATTTCACCTTTTTGAGACGACAGTAGTCACATGCCCTGGTGACTCGGCGCCTCTTTGTCTCGCTTGGAATGGAAGACGTTGCACCTGAGTTGCTCACCAGCGGCGTGTGACTCAAGGCTTCTGACTTGCTGCTGGTACCAGTCATAGCTTTTGTAGTTGCGAAGTGGATATCAGATCACACGATAGTGAAATTCGCGTGGCCAAGGGTTGCAATTTGCAAGCTTACTTTTTTCCACGAGCCAGTGACTCTATTCGCAAATGTGAGAAGTTTGATTGTTGAAAGGGCGGATCGCGCGTTCAGGGCTGGAAAGTCAAATTTGCGGAAATCTTCACTCACGCTGCAGCATTTATTCACTGTCAACTTACGAGGAAGAATAACCGCGCAAAGAAGTAAGCAGTCAACCATGTGTAGTCCCGCCGCACGGCCTGATGCTTTT
>JAKTYQ010000291.1:0-13221 GCA_030674525.1 Metschnikowia chrysoperlae
CAAGCATGACTCACGTCCTATCGACTCAAATCAAATTTAATCTTGCCAAACCATTTCAGAATCAAACCAGAGTGTATAACGTCCGGCTAAGCAAGCCCCGATCCGTGAGAACCGCATTATAGCGTACCTCGAAGGGCAGTCATCTTCACCAGGCATAAAAGCACGACCAGTTTCTTCCCTACATTGTAAATTTGTCACTCGAGCTCGTTCCCCGAAATGATACATGATGATAATAGAGGCTTTCAAAGCATCGCTCACATCGCCTATACAGTATGTCGACAGTCTTCCCTTACGTCTGTCAGAACCGTGCCATCGAAAAGGCACGATCAGAATTTTTGTTGAAACTTTCTCGATGAAATTCGATTAAATCTTCCATCACAGAGTAAAGAAAAAATTCGACGCTTTCCCAAGCATAGCGCAAGCAAAATATATGATTCTGATCTACCCTCATCTTTCCACTTTCGCACCCATTTTCAAGATCTGGTTGACCTCATGAGGCCGGCCCGCACGCGCCTATTGGCCAATTAAAGAACCCCGACCGAGAGCACTGCCCGGCCGTGCACGACCCGCGCACACGCTTTTCCCAAGCGCTAAGTAGCCTCGGGTCTTTGGAGTCAATACACAAGTCAGCGTATACCATTCGAATCATGTCCGCCGTAGCCAAGAGCGCCGCCACGAAGTTGAACTGGGCCCAGGTCATCAACCTGTTGGGCTTGACCGGGTCCACCGCGCTGTCATTGGCCGCTTTCAAGAAGAGAAACGACGAGGCCAAGAAGGAGCACTTGGCGTTGTCAGAACAGTCTGCCACCGTTGATTTTGCCCACTACAAGAACGTATTGAGCAACCAGGCCGTCGTTGCTGAGGTCGAGAAGGCCGTGCAAGGTTTCAAGCCCGTCACATACGACGTTTCCAAGACGTTGAAGACGATCGACATTTTCGAGCAGAAGGCCGTCGAGAACGCCAAGTTGACGGAGAAGTCCGTGTTGGAGGAGGTCGAGCAGTTGCAGGCCACCTTGAAGGACATTGAGGGTGCACGCCCATTCGACCAGTTGACTGTCGAGGACGTGTCGAGAGCAAGACCAGACTTGGAGGACAAGGTCAACTACATGGTCAAGAACGGCAAGTGGTCTGTGCCTTCGTACAAGGAGAAGTTCGGCGACTTGACCGTCATGTAAGTTTTGTTGGAAATTTACGAAAATACCGCGATTTGGAGCATTTAGGCTGTTTAGCACGCCCGGGAGCTTGCTTCCTCATGAACATCAATAACAGATATAAAGATATTAGGTGTAGTATGCTTCTTGAAATGGACGGTCTGCTTTTATAAGAATGGCGAATTCGCCCCAGTCTCACGTTCAAAGCCGTGATCCTTGGTGGACGTAGGAAGTGATATCGGAGGATGTTGTTATTGACATTATGACGTTCAGTTGACCAAGTTTTATACACTTACCCGTGGCAAGTAAGTCACTATTAACTCAACCAAAGCATTTTTCCGGTCGAACCTCTGGCTACCCAAAGTACGTTGTGTTAGGTGTATGAGGAACTGAGGATGGAAGAAGTAACAGCTCGGTGTTGTTTGAAGCAAGCCAGATTGGCATGGTGAAAAAGTCACACCCAACAGAATTCTTCTTCACCTTTGCATCATCGCGTCCATGGCCCTTCCACGCGAGGGCGTTGCATAAATTGACTCCTAGTATATATTGCCCCTCAGCAGTATTCTCCACGGCTTCGATATCAATTGTGGTAAGTTCCGAAACAAACTGCCGCTTTGGCGCTTTTATGGCTGCAGTGGCCCTATTTCATTAAGATCCAAACCGGTCATCTATTTTTGCATTCCTTATAACAAAACCAGCCCAGTGCTAGAGTTCCCGCCATTGCCCAGCTGTGTACTGTAGATTTCCGCCAGCACGTGCAGCAAGCACGTAATCCGCGTTCTGGAAGAACTCGTTTGGCGTATAGGTCAAATCGTCGAGTTTCCTGGGTTCCAAATCCGAGACTGCCCGGGAATTGAAACCTCGCTCGAAGTGTTTATCCCACATTGTAACAACGACGTTGCACATGTACCTATCCTTCAATACATGGCACAATTGGAGGAGTTCCAGGTACCATTTCACGGCCTCTTGCCGTCGATGGCACCTCAAGTCCCAATAATACGCTGAGACATTCTCTATGATTATCGTGTTGAGGACACAATGGCCCACTATGGGGTCTGTCGTATCTAACATGCCTTTTAGAGCCAGAATGAGGCCGTCAGCGCTGCCACAGGGCATGAAATGCATGCCGGCACGCTCCAGAGACTTCAAGTTTAGACTGTTATGCGAACACGTGAAAACAAGAACCCGAATCTGCATTTTGGCACGGGATAAGGTCACTGAATTGGCATGGTGAAGGGCACTATAGAAATTGTGCTTGATACGGACGTTTTCGAACAAAACCGCTGCCAATTGGCTTTCAAGTATAACGCTCTTATCAGCTTCGTGTATGTCGCTAAACAGAAGGGCTATTTGTGTCTTCAGAGGCGTGATGAACTACGATGTTAGTGTTCCAGGTATCGTTCGCTTCTATTCATCATACGCTGAATGGGCACTTCGTCCGCGTGTGAGCGCAAAGGCTACCAGATCATCGCTGGGTACATATACATTAATCCTGTGTATTCCGGGATTTCTTCGGAAACGTACTTGTGACAATGGAATTGACTGCATGTGCCGGTGGTTTTTAGACTTTTACAGATCGGACGTGTGGCTCGTGAGTCCATAAACCTTCGCACGCGTTCGCGTGGAGAGACGTTAGAGCAAGCTGATAAAGGATAGAAAAGTTGGGCAATATAGCTGTATGTTTGTTTTTCAAAGAAGATTCTTGAATGCACATGAAAGTCACGAATTTCTTTTTTTTTGACTTTTATGAGGAAAATACCCTGTCATATTCTGTAAGCACTCAACTATACGCTTCCCGCAGAAAACAACATTTCGTGAGAGTGATGTAATGATGCTTTGAAGGTTCGAGTAAACTCACGCTTCATTCAGCAAACACCTTTTTTACGACGACGCTCGGTTTCAAATCAACACAGTCTCTCCGCCGTTTATCGTCTCGAATTCATACCACACTCTCCCCTTAGCCATCTAACCTTCACTCCAACTCCAAGTCGTCGAACGAGTTCGTGTAGAAAATGGTTCCGTTGATCTCACGATCAAAGTTATAGTCGATCCCATTGATCAACATTTTGTTGATCTGTAAGTTCGTCCACCCGTCGTTCTCGTAACTCACCTGATTGATATCTGCATCCTCGGCATCGCCCCGATTGAGGTTTATCATCTTCCTAATTAGATCATCGAGAAAGTGCGAGATCACGATCAGGTAATCCGGGGAGAAATGTTCTCTTCTCAAAAATACACAATCGTTCGGTTTATCTTCCGCATCAAAGTATTTGACTTTTCCTCTTGCCTCCTCCGCGTCATCTTACATATCGTTGATATCGTATGTTTTCACAGGCAAACACTGGAACGGGATGGAGAATTTGCAGTCGTGGAAATTCCAGGCCGTGTTTCGCATGGGCCGCTCGAGACAGTGCAAATCGCCCAAATTGGCGTCCAAGTTTAGCCGATCAGTCAACACTTCGCTCATGGTTCGTACCATTTGAACCGTCTGCATGTCTTTGTATACATGCTTTTCCATGTTGTAATACCGATGGTACAAGATGTAATCATCAAGTTTCTCGAGAATAACGGCGCAATGTTTGCACTTACACCCGTTCCAAAGAAACGTGTTCATTGGCTGCTCATAGCACGAAAGTGAGGCCACGAAGTTTGGAAGCACGAGGTTCACCACGTGGCGCTGGGCCATGCTCCATAAACGTGGCAAGACAATTGTGTATAGCTTGACTTTTCGGAGATAGTTTCCCTCGTATCCATCCTCGATAATCCCGTCAAGTGGCACCTTGTGGCGTATACTGAGGTAGTATAGCGCATCACAGTGTTCAAGCACGTCTTTCACAAGAGAAAACACTATTAGGTCCCATTTCTCTGTGTTTTTATGTGAGTTATGTGCCGCCAGGCCATTTTGAATCACAGCCAACCGTTTAAGGTCTCGAAACTCGAACCTTGATATGCTGTTATGCAAACATTCCTGGTCGCAGTTCGCATAGTCGTCACAACCAAGCGAGATTTGGAAATTCACAAGTTTTTCTGAGTTCAAAAAGGGTAGCTTCTGAACACAGTTCTCATGAGTATGCACCACATTGAAAGTCTCGAGTTTTTTGAGAGAAAAGGGCCGTTTTGAGTAAACTTTCATCAACGCGTGAATGAATTTGTCGTACACTTCAGCCTCGTCTCTAATTCTGAGATGCTTGAGTTTTTCCAAAACAGAAACCACGGACTCGTCTATTTCATGGGTGGCTCCAACCCCTGCAATAACCAATTCTTCCAAATTTGGAAATTTCTCCAATGTGACAACGGAGAGTTTTGCAAGATCATCCACGACCATCGACGTAAGTCTAAAATGCATGCATATTTGATCGTACGCCAACTTTTTCCGGAGCCGAGCACCGGCAATATAGACGTTCACGATCCCGTTTTCAATTGACGCCAAAATATGGAAAAGCTGGGCCAATGCTGCGATCATTTCCGAGTTGTAATCATCGTATACCAGCACCAGGTTTATGTACTGCGCGAGCTTCGGATTTATCTCGATTGAATTGATCAAAGTCTTGAGTTTCGCCATCACTAGCTTTGTGTGGGCATTTTTCGTGGCCGTCACGGACCCGAACCCGCCAATTGTGGTGACCGCCAGCTCGATATGGTCGAGTCTGCGCCTCTCGGAGAACTGCGCAGAACTCCGCAAAACAGGGTCTATTTGAACAGCAATGTTGCGATATAGAAGTCTTGCACATGGCTCGTAGAACTGGAAGTTTGTCAATGCGAGATTCACGAGCAGGTGCTGCGGTAAGAACCATAGAAGGTTTTCTAGTACTTTTGGCGGCAAATCTGTGAGGCCAGTAGGTCGAGACATGATGTATAAGTGACAGAATATCCCACGAGGCCTGGCAGTAATTGAGCTGGATGTCAGTTACAACTTATTCGACACTTGGTGTTTATGCAGACCAGACCAAACTGCCAAAAATTATGGCCTACCTGAAAAATTGTTGTTTAGCCTTGATTAGTCTATCTCACCCAGTGGGATTCTTCAACTCGGCCCCAATCGTGGGGCCACTTTTTGGGGCCGCGAAAGGTTGGGCCCACCGCCCGATCTCCAGTCTGGAGCCAGAAGGCAGATTTGGACGGGGCCAGAATATAGGTCAATTTTTACTTGCGTGCATACTTTTGGCTTGAAAGTGACGTTTTGTAAACACGAAGTTCTTAACGATTATTCCAGTCGGATTATCGCCTGAATTTGCTGGGTGAACACAATTTATGGCACATGGTGATGTTCGTCTTGTTGGCCATTACTACTAAAATGGGGCGGTCGACTCTGCGGATGGCTTGGTCGAAAAATCGCACCATATTCAGTGAGCTACGTGGGCCGAGGCATATGAGCTTTAGAAGAGTTTTGAAAAAAGCGTTTTTACTTTTCGAAATTTATAATCATATGGGCTTTTTTGCTTCACTGGTTTGTTCAAATGGCAGTGGTTTTGATCATTAATATCACTTGTGGGTCCGTTGCGTACCTCCGCCTCACATGAAAAGGCGTTTATGCAACTCATCCAGTTTCTACAAACACTCTTCGGATTCCAATGCATTTTCACGGGCTATACATTATGTACCTCTCTGATGATTCTCTCTATGCTCTACTCAAGCCGACTTACTCGTCCTTGAGGCCAGCGATGGCTCTGCCGGTGTAGTACAAGCTGGCGGCGGTAGAGAAGGCAAACATGGCGTAGAACGGGTACACCAACATCTTGGAGCGAGGTCCTTTCAACCACAACTCCTTGTTGGTGTTTTGGTAGTGCTTCTGCAACTCAATAATTCTTTGTGGGTCCATTTTCGTGTGGTCTCGTTGGAGTATAAGATAGCGTATGAGACTATAGCAGCGCGCTTCTCAGCCAATAGTCGTGCTCTTGATTTCGCGTGCCGCGCACGACCACCATGTGGCTGCAACAGGCTAAGTAGATGGGCATTTACACAAGTAGAATACATCGTATTAAAAAAACGTCTGTGTGTTTTCTTTCCTATGTGAATGTTCCTTTTCATGTTTCATGATCTTGTGTCAGCGTTCATTGGGTCTCTTTACCACCATTTCAGTGCAGCTGCACCCGTGCACCACACCTTTCATTGCCTACTCCGAGTCCAGGTCAACGATGTACGCCAGCCGACGACCCATGGCCACGCTCGTGCCCCAGTCAGAGTCCGAGCCTTCTTCTAAATCCGGCTCGTACCTCGTAGAGTAGTCGTTGACATCCTGATCGTGCAACTCCTCCACGGCATTCTCCATGTCGTCATCATACCCCGTCTGTCTCAGCTCGCTGACCCCGTAAGTGTCTTCGTAGTCCAGCTCCAGCGCCTGATCGTCAACATAAAGAGCTCCATTGTCGCGTTCCAGCTCCAGCGATAGCTCCACCTGCACAGGTTCGCGGAAAAGCGATGCTTCGTTGTCTTCGCCCCTATACATTTCAGAATCCCGGCGAAAGCCTTCCCACAGCTCGACGCCACTCTGTTCACTACCCAGAGATAGAAGACCGTCCGACTCGTAGCCATCGTTGTTGATCTCGTGCACATCACGGTTGTCGACAAAACTGTCCTCGCTGTCATAATTAGCCGCGTCAATTCCGTACATCTCGACCTCCTCTCGGTCCTCATTGTAAGCGTCGCCATCTTCACTATCATAATACAGGTCCCCGCGTGGAGTACGGAATCTAGCGCCGCAGTGTAAGTATTCGGACCCGTGTGCCTCCCAGTGACAATTTCCACAACGGGGCACACCGTCGGATCGGTCAACGAGCGTTTGGGCCGAGTCGAAGGCATCACGAAACAAGCTGCGAGACTTCGTCGCCTGTTCAAATTCCTCAATCACCTGTTGCCTGGCGGCAATGAGCTCTTCCTTATACTTTGCATCCTCTAGCGTCTCAATGACCATGTCTGTAAGAGACTTGCTCACCTCGCGCAATTGAATATTAAGCACGGGAGGCTCCGCCATGTCCTTGCGGCAAGTTGGGCAGTTGATTTTGGTTTCGAACCACAGATCTAGACATCCGTAACAGAAAGAGTGGCCGCACACGGCTAAAAAGGGAACGTGCATCACCTCGGAGCAAATCAGGCACTCGAGTGAGCCCGCCATGCGGATGAGAAGCCCGTCTTTGAGCTCCTCGTGTATATTACCCCATACACGTGGATCGTCGTATGAGACAGACATGGTTTTGGTAGTGTCTTTGTTTGGCTCAAAGAGTTTGAGATTGTCGATGTAGGATGTTTCTGCTCAATGGTTCTTTCAAGTCCCTGGTCTCAAAAAAAGAGCAAGCCGAGTCGGATGACGTGAAGAGCTTGTTTTCGCGTGTCAATAAGCCGAGAATTTTTTCCTTAAACTATTTTAAGGCCCAGTATAACCACAAGCAATTGGTGGTTTTGCAAGGAATCACCTGCGCATCACGCACGGGTCCGACATGCGCGGTTGGGCCCTGGCTGTTGTATACAGGCGGGCAGGAAGCGGGCCTTGCCGCCAGGTCTGCCATTTAGACGCTGGCCCTCTGATACCATAAACCTTTTGTTTATTCCTTATTCGTCGTTTTTCTCTTTTATAGCTTATCAATTGCAGCCGACGTTCTTTTGAGCTCAGAAGCGATGTCTCTGTGATTTTCCGTGGCCCGAACTAGGTCATGGTGAATTTTCTCGGTTGCCTCACGAACGATCTCGAGAGTGGCCCTCACTTTCTGAAGACTCTCGATTTCAGGTGTACTCTAAAGGAGTTAGCTCGACTGGATGTGGAAAGCAATTAGGTGCAGAGGATTGCCATTTTTGCGGTAGCCGCTTTACATACAGATGATTGTGGCATGGTCACGTTTTCGAAGGAAGAAATGTGGTGTTGTGGACCGCGTTTGGGTGTTTCTGTTCGAGTTCATGAGACGCGGCTTGCTTGCATGTGGCCCCGTTAGGGCCCTTGCGCGGGGCCAGGCTCCGGTCGAGATGATTCGCGGCCCCAGGCCAGGAAATCCGGATAATCGCCAGAGAAACAGACATTGAGGTTCACAAAACTATTGCAGCATCCAGGGTATGCGAAAAGCCTGGCATCAGAATTTTTCGATAATTTTTCCAAAAAATTCCAAGCACAATCAAGCTCTTTCTCTGGCTATACTGCTCCGGGAACTGGGCGGGACGCGCAGTCGTGAGCCCTCAATGGGCTCAGCGGTGATACCGCGGGCCGGCACTTCTCCGCGCTCTTTTTCGCTCCAGATCCAACCAGCGCTCCTCATACGAATCGAACAATTTCTACGGTACTCTAGATATTTGGTTAACATCAGGATAAGAAACATGATTGACGCCACCATTGGGAAAAGAAAGGTCGATACAGACGCCGAGAATGCGGCCAAGAAGGCAAAGCTCGATACAGACTCAGGTGCTCTTTCTGCAACTGAAAAGGCTACTAACACTGGAGCTAGCAATGAACAGGACGCGGAGAAAGTCGAGGTTACCCTGGAGAGTGGCGTAAAAATCGACAAAACTGCCACTAATTCTAAAGGTGATGGCGATGTGAAGAAAAGTGAGCCTGAAAATGAACCGGCTGCTGCGGCCTCCGCTGTGCCTGTGTCTGCCAAACCTGTTTTCGGCGCCGCCAGCTCTTTTGGGAACGCCTCAATATTCGAAAAGATGAAGAACAAAACAAACGTGTTTGATTCAAAGCCCCAAAAGACTCCGAATGCTAATGAGGCAAAAGCGCCTGCGGTCGCCTCGTCGTTTGGTACTTTTGGTGGCTCTTTTGGCGCAAGTTCCAAGTTCTCGAATGCACTTCAGAAAGCTACACAAAAGAAGTCGTTTCTCGATGAGCCTACAGTATCTACGGGCTCAAAACCAGACTCGCCTTCTGCTTCGTCGCAACAATACAAGCAGGTGGAATTGACCGAGAAAAAAGTCGAAACAGGCGAGGAAAACGAAAGTTCTCTCTTCTCCACCACGGCCAAATTGTTTGAATTGGATCTTGATAATATTGCGGAGGGATGGAAGGAAAGAGGCCGAGGTCCGCTTCACTTGAACCAGTCGCAGGAAAACCCTGCGGAAGCGCGTTTAGTGATGAGATCGAATGGATTATTGCGTGTTATCTTGAACTACAAGGTCACGCCGACGACCGACCTTATTAAGGGCTTAGAGGCGAGTTTGTCTCCCGGAAAATTCTTGCGCATGGCCTCTCTCTCTGGAGGAAAGCCAGTTCAGTATTTGCTCAAGTTTCTGAACCAGGATATCAGGGACGGCCTTTTCGACAGGGTTGCTGAACTCAAATCTGAGATTGAGAGGGAAAATGAATCATCGAAAAAGAGTGATGATGGTGAGACGAAAGAGCCACAAGCGACGGGGTTTAGATTCATCCCAGATCCCAGCGAAAAAACAGGCAAGAGTTGAACTCAACGAGAATCACGCGTGGCTCGATAAGCGGAAGGCTTAATTACACAGGCGCTAATCGGGATCATCAATGTTTTTGGTCTATGTTGAGAATATGTCGTACTGAGGGCCATGCAAGGATTATTTCCTCGAGAATGTCTACTTTTTCATGAAGGCTATGCTACATATCGTCGACCCGGCCTGGCCGCCGAACTGGAATGACGGGTACTTGATCTTCCTCCACACCAGCAACGAGTTTGTGCCGTTCTGTGTGATCACCTGGACGAGCTCACTCTCCGTAAAGTTGCATGATGTGATGATCAAAAGCAGGCCCGCGTGCATCAACTGGCTTACCTGTGAGGCATAAACTTGGGTGCCGATTTTTCCATCGAAGCCATCAATGGGGTCGTTGTTCAATGCGATTGCATCAAGGGTCCCTTTGTCAAAAAGAACGTCGAATTCTCCAGCATTTTTGTCTAAATATGCGCACGCTTTAGCGATGAAATCAACGGTGTCGAAAGTGAAGGACTGCTGCGGGTATTTCTTCTCGGCAATCAGTTGTGCGAATGCCACGGAGTCCGGTGAGTAGTCTATTCCATGGTACTCCAAGCTTGCCTCGGGGCATTCCTCGGAAACGGTCTCATAGAGCTCGAAAAGTAGGTGGCCATTTCCCGTGCCGAGGTCAACCACTCGGGACGTGGGAGACACCTCCTCTTCTTCGATCAACCCACAAAAGAAATCCACAACTTTGCGTTCGGCGTCCAGATCGTCGAACCAACATTCGCCCGTGTCCTGTTCATTGTCACCGAAGTTTTCAATTTCTTTCCGGTAAAATTGGTTCCAGCTGAAAGTTAGTATGGGCGGATCGAGATAGTTGCACATTCGGGAAAACGCTGAAGTTCTTCATGAGTCAGTACATACTACTCCTGGGATCCCAATTTAGAGTCGTTGAGCCGAATCTCCTCACTCATTCCAGGTCCTTATGTCTTTCCGTTTGAGCTTTGCGATGCGACCGAAACGGGACGTGCGTTTCTGGGCCAGGCGCGCTACAAATTCCTCACCCTCCGCCGCTAATCTGGGGAAACATAGATTTCACATAGGTATATAGAACCATCATCACCCAACGAATGGCGAGCCAAACTTCGAATAGGGGCCTGCCGCAAGCATCCTCGCCTTCCACTGCGCCTGTTCTCTCATTCAAAAAGCGTAAAAATAAGGTACCTTTACTGCCCAAAGTCACAATTGGGAATAATCCTGAAGATCATAAAAACACAGTTGATTCAAATCCTTCGACTCCAATCTCGGCACCGGGGACTCCCGTATCGGGAGGAGCAAGAAAGGTTCTGAACAGGCGCAAGGCACTCCAAGATTTCTACAAATTGAGCCATACTGGTGATGCTCCTAATGTGTCTGGTTTGGGGATCAGTGAGTCGCTGAAAACGGACGAGAACTCGCTGAAAACGATGCAAATTGGCGGAAACGAGATTCCGAAAGACTCTGATTCTATTTTAGAAAACCTCAGGACCGAAGAGGCGCTAAAAACGTTCATCAAGACGGCCAGTGCACGTGATATCCTTAGGGCTAGGAACACCGCCGCTAAACGGCTTAATTTACACGACTCAGAGCGAAACTCGATCATATATAACAACTACTCAGAGCTTATCAAGCTCAATCATATACTTAGTGATGTTTTTGATGGGAAAACCGCCGAAAACTCGGAGTTTTCGCATGCGGAAGATGAGGCTACAGTCAGCAACGAGAATATCGACGAGTATTTGAGCAGTCTTGCTGATTTTTTGAGGTCTGAGGCCGCAGTGTTCAACCAAGACTTCCCGGATGTTGTGGAAGGCCTATGCCTGAGTGTGAGCGATGGTGTCTCTGTCTCCAGCGTAACCGGTATTGCCGGAGATGAGTAATCTTCATGTTTTCTTTTCTGGGGGATGAGAATTATCAAATCGTGGCTGTGATGAAGACATTTGCTGCCCAATCAAATGACACGTGTTCCGGTGAAGTCATGCAGTTAGCTTACTAGAATATGTCAGGAAACTGGCCATGGGAACATATGTCGCTCCAACAAGCTTCGAGTCATGGAATCCATACCTACGTCAAGAATGAGCGTTTTGAAAGACACCTGCTGCCACCCCGGATACTTTTTGGGTCGAATAACTAATGCTCTTGACAGACACATTTACTATTTGTCACGTGACTCTTCTGAGGACACTTTCTACCTTTGGAAAGCGCAGGTCATACCTTCATGACGGCTGCTCGTCGCCTCAGTAGGGACTCATGATTGAAAATACCAGGTGGCATTCCACAATGCTTGAAAATTCTGGCTCTGGTTTCTCCCAAGTACCTCCCACAAGTACCTGGCACAGGCCTTACGACGGAAAGTACATCTCCTCAGTTTACAAGAGAGATGAAAAAAAATTGTTTCTTAGCAGAGCCATATAAATCTGTGATCGTTGAACGCTATGCAGATTCAAACAGAGGGGCAGTGTGGCCACGTGCCCATCATTATCATCGTCTTCATGGCGAATGGATAGATTGTCTACTGCTACCCAAACGAGGAAAAGTCTCAGCAAAATATCGTCCAGAGAGATGAGTCCACTAAATCGGGGTGGTGCTCCTTTTTTGCTCATTTCTATTTTCTTCTTTTTTGTTTTTTCTTCCTTTTTTTCGAAGAATCAAAGCATGGTGTTCATTATGTGTGCTGTTGAATCGAAGATTGGCGCAGTGTCGAGGTGCACGGTTAGTCTGCATCTGGCCGCACGCGTCTTTGACCAGTATCTGGATCGACAAAACTGACTTCGGCGATACTCCATCTACAAGACCGGAATTAAAAAAAAAAAGCTAGTCTGCCATAAAAGGAAAAATCAATCTAGCGCTTCTCTACGATACAAATAGTAAGGAATCATGGAGGACCCGCAAGTACGCAACGATATCATCGAAGTGCTGCAGGAGCCGGAAACGGGCCCCATTGACGAACAGGCACAGCACCGGTACCGCGTGTTCAAGAAAAACAGTCCGTTTCTCTACGATTATCTCCAAACCAGCGCGCTCTTGTGGCCGTCCTTGACCGTGCTGTTTTTCCCCGATCTCGAAACGGCGAGTTTGAAGAGTTCGGGTGCTGGTCACGTGACCGAGCCCCCAGCATCGAAAACTGCCCTGGTTTCCCAGCTAGCCCACCAGCGATTGCTTCTAGGAACGTTCACGCTAGGCCAGGCCGTGGACGCAGTGCAAATTCACCAGGCACCCTACTATCGTGACCTAAACAAGTGTATAAACACGGAAAGTTGGGCGTATAACGCAGAAAAGGCAGAATTCGAGCTCCCGACTGTGTCGAAAACAAAGGTCCGCGTGCTCCAGCTGATCAATCATCATGGAGACGTCAACAAGCTCCGATACATGCCGCAAAATCCAGATATTCTCGCAAGTGCAAATAACGTGGGCGACGTATGCGTTTACAACAGGACAAAACACTCTACAATCAAGAAGTTGGGCGAGGAACTGAAGGTGAACGAGCCGCAGCTAAGGCTCGTGAATGACACAGCGCAAAAAACTGACATTTTCGCGCTTGACTGGAACAAACAGGCCGAGGCGGTCTTGGTGGCGGCCTCCATGTCAGGACAGGTCAATGTATTCGACATTCAGAAAACGTATGCGGCGCGCCAAAATAATGTGATCAACCAGGACTGGGCCGCAGAGCTTG
>JAKTYQ010000292.1:0-13220 GCA_030674525.1 Metschnikowia chrysoperlae
GTCGACGGCTAAGTTTAGGAGCAGGATTTTTTTGTTTCGAACCCGACGACGGCCGCTGGTCCGTGTCTTTATGAGTTCGCGTGCTGCTAGAAGTTGCGTCCCTCCATTGATGCATCGAGTCACAACACCAGAGCATCACCAAATGCTGTTGAGGAATTCATTGACTCGCAGTGTAGTCCCTGTGTTGCTCGCCCGATTTTCGATCCCAGCAGTGCCTTTTTCTGTGCAGGGTAAATACATATACTAGAAGAAGTCAACACAATCAATGCAACTGTGAAAGACAAACATGCGGAAAGAACAGTTTTTGGAGGCATGAAACGTGTTGTAGTTTGGTAGTGCACTAATCTCCGTCCGCTCATGGGCCCAGCTCCGTCACCAGTGTGCTTTCGTCAATCAAGCAACGGTCGCCTAACTTTCATTCGGAATCAAGAAAGAGAATGAAAGAAAGACAATGGAACGAAAGCAAGAATTGACGGAAGCTCCTGATTATCAAATCTATCAGAAACCGTCTGCTCCACCTTATTGATACATGGTAGCGTCGGGCTTCAAACAACAGACTCAGGCGAGTAATGATTCACAGCGACGTGGCGGTAAGGCCGCTGTTTGAAAAAGACAAGAATAAGTTTCTAATAACAAGCTAATCCATACTTTTGTGGTATAGTTCAAGGAGTAATGATCAATTCGTGACTACGGCCGGCAGAGGTACATAAACATGAGCATGAAAGTGTAGGCGAAGCGAAACAAGGTCTTCTAGTGGTACCACCGTGCTACAACCTGGCCCATGATTCTGTAGCTCCCAAGCAAAATGTGGAGAAAGAAAGTCCCAGATGTCATCAGGTCCTATTAGTACATGTGTATACCAGGCATCTTAATCTCGTGCGCACTGAGCCAAATCTCGACCAAGAGGCCTTATGATTGAGTTCCTGCAAGATTTAAATGACGGTCGCTCTTTTCCCCACGAAAGCGGGTGTGCGCTTTTATGAGAGAAGGAAAAACCGATCAATTTGGATCCCTACGCCCAATCAACGCAAGGCTGGAAATACTAAAGCTGCCCACGAACGCCAAAACTGCATATAGATACCGTGTTCTCGAGCGAGATTCTGAAGATTCACAGCCACGCGACGAGTTTAGGCGGAGTGAGGGGCAGTCCCCAATATTGGTGGTCAGCAGCGACAAGAACACAAAATCACTACAAAATTACCATGGCTGGAGCCCAGACGCACGCACGTTCCGTACCAGGGCTGAAGCCCTCATCCAGCGCACGTGACCCGCGGCCCAAAAGGCACTGCACGCTGCGCGCATCGAAACACATAGTCGAAAAAAAAACGCTAGCAAAATTCCATTCCTCCCCACCCATAGCAAAACAGCCCAAAATGTCCGCCCAGAACCCTATGCGTGAGTTGCGTATCGAGAAGTTGGTCTTGAACATCTGTGTCGGAGAGTCCGGAGACAGATTGACCCGTGCCTCCAAGGTGTTGGAGCAGTTGTCCGGTCAGACGCCAGTCCAGTCCAAGGCCAGATACACCGTCAGAACTTTTGGTATCAGAAGAAACGAGAAGATCTCTGTGCACGTGACCGTCAGAGGCCCCAAGGCCGAGGAGATCTTGGAGAGAGGCCTCAGAGTCAAGGAGTTCCAGTTGAAGAGAAGAAACTTCAGTGCCACCGGTAACTTTGGTTTCGGTATCGACGAGCACATTGACTTGGGTATCAAGTACGACCCAGGTATCGGTATTTACGGTATGGACTTCTACGTTGTCATGGGCCGCCACGGCAACCGTGTTGCCAGAAGAAAGAGAGCCAGAGGTGTCATTGGCAACCTGCACAAGACCAACCAGGAGGAGTCTATCAACTGGTTCAAGCAGAAGTACGACGCCGACGTTTTGGATAAGTAAGTAGAGCAGCCGACTTGGTAAATGCACACTGTATGTTTCGGAACCCATGTAGATGGTTTTTTTGTGGGAAA
Source organism: Metschnikowia chrysoperlae (assembly GCA_030674525.1). Classification (NCBI taxonomy): domain Eukaryota; kingdom Fungi; phylum Ascomycota; class Pichiomycetes; order Serinales; family Metschnikowiaceae; genus Metschnikowia; species Metschnikowia chrysoperlae. The sequence goes on from JAKTYQ010000292.1 coordinate 1,964, forward strand.
TGACCCGAGAGGCATGGTGCTGTGTGCAGGAGGAAGGCTTCCGGGAGCTCTTCCTTTTGTCTTTGTAGAACACTTGGCTCTCGCCAGATATTGTTTTCCAGCCTCGTGCAAGATTGCCGTACGGAGGAAGTTGCGTATTGTGACACGTGAAAATCTGGGCTCAGGGTGGATAAGCTTGGGAGTCATAAGCGCGTGGACTCGAGCGAAGCTTTGGCGAAAGTTTTAGTATCTGTTTGCAGATCGAAGTATTCACGGAAACCCGTGAAGGGACTCAGTCACTCACCACCAAGAGAGAAACTGGGATGTTGTGTTAGTGTGGAACTTATTAAGTTTATTGGTGAAACATTTGAAGGGCTAGGGGTCAAAGTGAGCTTGAATCTGTAAAAGCAACAATGTAAGCGCTGTCAAGAACATAGAAAAGTAGCCTTTTGTATAAGGGCAATCATGCTGTGGTGAATTCGATAGCATAGTGGATTGCAGTGAGACCTGCTCATAATAATCCTGATTAAAGAGAGAAGCTGGCTATATAACATGAAAACAGCGCAGAAAGTTGTTTGCATTCACCAAAAATGCCATTCTCAAGAAGAGAGCCTGGGTACGTTCTTCTGCGCCATAGACGTGATTTTTGTAGATATGAACAGATGATTCTGTCTTACAGAGCAGATCGCGGTAGCTGGGAACAAGTAGTGATAACTCGCGTGGGGATGCAAAACAGGTACTTTTTAGAAGATAAGGTTTAACGCGGCTATTTCTATACCATTTTTAGGGAATCTGGTTTGTTGAATTTTGAAATTGAGCCTTAAAACTTCCTCTATAGTTGCGCTTGCCTGGTCTGGTAACAGACAGGTTCATAAAAGCATTAGCCCAACACAACATCCACTTTTTCTTTCTTTCGTTCCTGCTTTTCTTTATTCCCTTCAAATACCAGAACAAGAATCAAAAGAACAAATATCTTCTGTAGTGTGTGGTTTTCCCATTAGCTTTAATACACACTCTAATTGAGTGGACGAGATATCAGCTACAGTGCCTGGTGTCAGGGCCCTGGTATCAGCCCGTGGCTCGTTTTAAGCAGGTAGTGAATGCATTACCATAAGAGTCCCGAACGGTGTTCAGCTTTCTCTCAGTGACGTCATCTAATGAAGCCACAGGGCTTTTGGATGGCGTGATCTTGCTTTTGCCACTTCCCTTTTCGTTGCCTTATCGCAGACAGGCTATAAATATAGGTCTCTGTTCTATGTTTGAGACCGCTCTAGCTCTTTAGTTTGATATTACCGAATACACGGACTAGTTAACGATGAGAGGGTAAAGTGAACATTACACATGGTAGCGAAGCATGCCATTTTGGAAGGTAAGATAAAAATTTCTGGCTCAAGTCCCTCATCAGATGTATCAAGCAAAAAACAAAAAAAACCTTCTATCAAGCAAATTCCCTTCATTTAGACTCACTTGAATGATCAACTTCGTCCCTCAAAAAAGGCTCATATAAACTTCACGGCAATGGCGATTTTCTCTGTGTCTGACATTTCCCCCGGCAAAGACCGGGCGCCGCGTACAATTCCCACACTGGCCCCCACAAATTGGTCGTCGGAGGTTTCGTATTTCTGAAACGTCTGTGAACGTTCGAAAATCTGTGCGGGCGAAAGCGTTTTTCGTACGCTGTGTGAAACAACAAGAAGCACATCTTGGGCCTGGGCCTGCCATTCAGACTTTTGGCAGTCACGTGTCGAGTCTTTATAATGAAGCGGCCGTAATTTGCCTTGCCACTTGCATATGTGGTATTGGCTTCCGTCTTTGTGGAGCTTTACCGCGGTGGATGCAAACAATTCGCCATTCCTATATAGCCCAGCCCAATCGCGTCCTATATTTGCGAGTTTGATCTTTTTTTCTGGATTTACAGTGATGTAAAGCGCCGTTGCTCCTCCAAGAACGTCTTTTTCCTTTTTGACACCTTTCCATGCCTTTTCAAGGTACTTTCGGGGGCTCCAACGGTCGATATACTTGTTCTTGAAATATTCACGGGTATGCGTCAAAAGCGCGTATCCTGGCTGACTCAGGTATTGATAGTCAGGAAGCCATTCGTTGCTCTCGCCAATAAGGCCCAAAAGGGCAAAACCAGACGGATCCTCGTATATGAATCCGTGCACCTGGCTATGAGTCCCGTCAATATGGTAATCGTCGATGGGGTCTTTCAATCTGCAGGCGATATTCGCAAGCATTTTGGAGTTGGAAATAAGCAGTTTATGCCGGCAGTCGAATATCCGTTCCTTTTCTATCCCGGAGGCCACTTCTTTCAAACGGTCAAAGTAGCTATGGTCAATGAGCGATCTGAACCCCAATTCGGCGATTCTCTGTTGAAGATCATCCACCATTCTTGCAAAGGCCAAATCCTCTTCGCTTCTTTTTGAAAACTCAAGTTTCGGATATTGTGGCTTATTATTTTCAGGTCCAATAGTGAAAGATATCTTCTCGGTGTTTTCAATGCAAAGGCTCAGATCATTTTGAGTTCTTCCCTTGGCATCAAACACCTTGATTTCTGAAAATGCAGATACGAAATGAAGGAACTGAAGAATGATGCTGGAAAGTAGAAGCGCCAATCTCATTTGAAAAGTCGAAATTTGTACGATATTCTAAACATGTAATGAAACGGGATGGATGCCTATGCCCCAACGGCACCTTATATGAGAATAATCATCGGCATGCAATAAAAGTTGGCCGTTGTGGTGCTTATGAAAACCCATTGTCCCGCAAAACAAACAATTAAATGAACATCGCCGTAGCTGCCGCTGTATCCCATCTTTATGGCATAAAGTTTAGGGAACTCCCCAACATCATCGATGAATCTACACTATGTAAGCATATACTCTAAAAGGTGATAAGAGGCTCGGGAATACCACAATCATGAGTTCCAAAGCTTTTTCTATGTGAGTGAATTGACGGATTTGTTCATTTTATTTGGAAATCATGATGCTTGGGTGTGGGACTGGCGGCCTGGAATCAAATATGCAAGTTCGGGAAACTCCTCTTTTGGCATGCACAATAAGACGCAGGGCAGTTTCGATTGGTACATTTTGTGACATTTTGGAGATGCTGTGAGTTTTTGTTTTTCGATTTTTGCCTGCAACATCTGCCAGGATGAGTTTGAAAAGGTCGTTCTTGACCATTTACTCAACTGTTAGTTGACATCTAGCGACAGCGCACTTTGTTATACCTAAACCACCAAACCTTCACTTTTATTTTAGTAAAGCAACAACGGTGGGATTTACGTAAATAGCCCTTAGATTTTGTGGAGATAAGCGGGGTACAGTTGCCTTTGGGGAACGTTCCGCGTATTGCTTTTACAAGTTTACGATTTTTTCCCGTATTAAGACTAGGCCTTTACGGCACGTAGACTCCGATGGAATTTTTACTATTCGCCGATATGGTTTCATTGCAATCACCAAGATTCGATCTTCAGTTTTGATTACTTTCCAGTGGCCCAAGCCTCTGTCCTCACCTTGTCAGATCCAAAGGTCAAGCGTGTCTTTTTGAAGTTTCCAGAAACTCTATTTAAGGATTTAGGGAAAAGCTGATTTCTTGTTTCTCATATATCAAAGACAAACAGCGCCGATATATGTTCACCTGAGAAGGTCAAGGCCGTTCGGGCAAGCTCATCGGAGATTATCAGAGAAATCTCGAGAGGTTATGGAGGAAAGAAAATTCTTTATAAGCAATATTCTGAAGATTGACGCACAGAAGTTTCATCTGCGAATTTATCGATTCTACGCTGAACCTTTTCAAATACTCAAAGACAAGCATAATGCTTGCAAGTAATATCAAACTGGACAATGATTGCTTCTCGTATAAAGTGACACCGATCTGATAAGAGATCGGTAACAGACACCTTGGACATCCTGGGTATATCCATGAGAAGCTGCATGAATCGATGTTTATGCGCTCTATATAGCGGTGAGTTTGGTGTTATTTCCGTCTTCACCTAAACCGTATCATCAGCGTTGAAAGTTTCGTCATTGTTTGCAGGTTGGTCTCCAAATGACTCAAAAAGAACGAAAGGGAATCCATAAAGGACAAACCAATGACTTTTTATGAACTAAATCCCCTATTCCTGGATCGATTATTATATTTACGTTCAGTTTTCTAACAGTTTCGAGGGGCCCACCACAACTGAAACTCCGCTTTGAAATTGAAAGATCCATTGTTTCTTCACATAATGGTCTAGGCCCGCTCTGAAATGCTCAATGTCAATAGTAAACATCAATGGTATTTTCAAGCGGGTAGTTTGCTCATGATGACGAGCAATATACATTGACTCGAGAGATGGTAACACAAAACATTCCCAGCCTTGCTGATAAATAAACACAAATATTGCTAAAAAGTCGCTGAAGTTGCAAAGTGAAATCTTTTATAACGGACCTATTGTATGAGTTATATACAGGACCCAACAAAGCCGTACGTTGCACTTTCCCGAGCCCGAGCTCGAACGTCGAGTCAAAGCCGTAAATCTTCCCGCATTGATCGTGAAAGTAATGCCTCCCAACATTTGCATTATTTAATCTGCATATTTCGAAATGCGGCCGTCCAATTGGTTGATGGGAACTCATGCATGGTATATGCACAACGGGAAGTTGCCAGTCTGCAAAACAGAGTCGCAAAAGACCTGTATATTGGAAGTTTAGCGCTGGTGCAGTAAGATCTTTGGCCAAACTCGGGCAAGCGGTTTGCAGCCGGTCAATATTTAATCACCAAACTTGGTAAGAGCCCTCCAACTTGCTGAAAACTTTCCTTTATGGCTACTTATCGTTATTCAAAAGACATAAAACTCCTGTGCCGTAGCCATGTCGTGATTTTTCGTTTTCCCGATACTTCTGAAACAATGGAACTTGCAAGGTCTTCACCGTCATTGTCTTGACTACCTCTCATAGCGGACGATCGCCAGTTCAGATCCTGGTGAAATGCGCCATTACCCCAGCAATGAAACTTGCTTTGCCTCCAATAAATATCGCTACAGAAATGATTCCTGGTATGGTTGGAAGGCAACGAAAGCTTCTAGCCAGTATGGCCTTGCTTGCGTGCATGGCGTTTACCATCATGTCTTTTTTGTACCAGGATAGCATTTCGTTGATGCCTGAACACTTGCGAAAAATCGATGAAAATGACAGCGGAGCCAGCATGGAGAGCAAAGTTGTTCTTCCAGCAGGATTCAATCTCCCGAAAAATGCGCTCAAAGACCATTTGTTTGGCACGTCGGGCGAGTTTTGGGAAACGGTCCAGCTAAAGGAGTCAGAGGTAAAACATATGCCTCCGCTTGAAGTAGGTGATTTGACGGCTACAGATCTATACATCTACGAGACATCCAAGGAGGAAGAATGTGAGCGCAAGGAACAGAAAACGACGTTTTACACCGACAAAAGCAAACACTTGTCCACGAATCTCCGCAAGACGATGGAGGTATTCCTCGAGGAGGCACAGATGTACGGGGATACCTATAACAAACATGTTCATCATATGTTCCAGAATTTCATGGATGAGGACAAGCTCAACACGCATTGGTTTCGTTTTGCTGGCTCTTCCGTGTGGTTGAAAGACTACAACGTGCATTTTGTGGTGTCTCGTTTGATAAGCACGGAAAACGGAAATCGGGAAAACCCACGCCTCAGCATGGTGTATGCTCAGATCTACGACGAGAATTGGTCGGAAATTGAGGACATTAGGCTAGTTTTCCCCAGCAATAACGTTCAAGGTGAATCGGGGTTTCGAGTGAATGGGCAAAACTTCATACTGCACCGATTTCCCCGCCTTCTCCCAATTCCATTTCTCTTTGGTGAAAATGGACTATACTGGGGCGCAGAGGACCCTAGAGTGACTCTAGTAACTAACCCTTTGGGTCACGAAGAACCGCTCATAGTGTTCAATGCGTTTCAGATAAAGGAAGTGCAGGAAGGAGATACAAAACAAGCCATGGGATTCCGGTCAATTTTCATGAGTTTTCCTTTTCAGGTGCAAAAGGGTAAGCGGTTGTTTCTGGCCGATACTGAGGAGACAAAGGAACAGTGGTTTACACGCACAAAACAGGTGATTATACAAGGAGAGCCAAGGCGGCGCACGGAGAAGAACTGGACACCATTTTTGAGCCAGGCCGGTGATTTCAGCGAGCATGTGATGTTCGCCACGCTGCTCGAGCCATTGAAAGTGATAAAATGCGAACTATGGACGGATAAGGAGGAATGTTCAGTCGAGGAAAGCCGGGCTTCGGGCGAAGTCGGGGCTCTAAGAGGAGGCACGCCGTTGTTGAGCATAAGGTACGATCCAGAAAAGGACCAGGAGGTATTTGCCGGGTTGGCACGTGCACATTTGATACAGTGTGGCTGCGCCATTCATTTCTACCGCCCCAACTTGGTGGTTTTGGCCCGCAACGGCCGGAAATGGATGCTTTCGCATGTTTCCTCGTCGGTAGATTTGGGCATGGACGTTATGCCCTGGTATCCTGGCAGCGGTGTTTGTGATGGCGTCAATGCCATGATTCCGAACGGTATTGAGTCGTGGGATCTTGAAACCGACATTATGACTGTTTACGCGTCGGTCTCCGACGTGACCTTGGAACGAGTCCATTTACATGGTGTCATGAATGCTTTGAACAATATGAAATACTGGGAAGTGGAGGATGGTAATGGGCAGTTTGACCCTGTCTCATGTGCTTTGGGGGCCAGCGCCAGATTCTGTAATGAGTACGGTATCAAGCATCTGGATCGGAGCAAGCGGCTTTTTGCTGTCTTTTCAGAAAACGGCACCGTTGCTGACGATCAGTCTAGCATGGTTCTTTAGCTAGTGAGACTGGTCTATATGCGCCACTTTGTACACTTACACATACACTCAACTAGTGTGGCCAAATTCCTTCATTTTTTCAACCTGTCAAGTCTGAATCATAATATCGAGGAGTGTCGATACACACATGCAGAGACATCTCGAAAATTGATTCGGCTGGTCTCGCTATGGGGGTTCCCAAGTGCTTTAATCTTTCATATCGGTATCCCGAATGGCCCGAATGCGTACACAAGCGCAACTGAAGATTTTTACTTGCAAATAGTCATATTTCAGAATTTCTTAAAACAATATCTCCCCAGTCACTGTTACATTTTGAAGCAAATTGGATTACTTGGCCTCCTGGCTGATGGCTATAAATTGGGTATTCGTTTATCAACCGGGCTCTACGTACACATCCCCAAGAAACGACTTCACCTTAACAGTTTAAACAATACAGTTCCACTTAATCGACCAATGCTATCATCATGCTGGACTGAAACTTCATCACAGACAATTCGCCATCATGTATTCGTCATTTTCCTCCGAAAAACCCCATGAGTCACGTGACTCTTGGCCACATGACATGTTGTGCGTGCACCAGTATGATTCATTTGCCGATATCCACGTCACCAGTCCAGGGGCCGTGTGTGATCAGATTATGCTTTCTTTCGAGACAGATCCAGTCGACTACTTGCCGTGTATGTATTAAAGCTCGCCAAGATTCACGAATCCCCATCTACTTTCTTTACGGCCGCACTGCCTCAAACAGGCCTTTTTTGATGGATTTAGTCATTTCTGGGGCCTTCAAAAGCCACCTTTTTCTATGCTAACCTTTAGTTACTGACGGCGAGATCACAGACGCAGAAAGACAGGCGGTAGAGCAGCTTATCCGTGCAGAAATGCCCGCTGAGACGGGCTCATTGCACCCCATGGTGGGCACGGTGATGCCACTTTCGGAAAACCGGTCGATGTTGATGCGAGACATGGCGCAGTTCGAATCCGAGGACATTGGCGGCGCCGTGTCGGACACGTTTCTCCCGGGCGGCATTACGATGGATAGATATACTGATTTCGGCCCAGACGACGATACGGACTGCGCGAGAATGTATACTGCTCTACTGTATTCCATACTACGAGAGCGCAACGCGCAAATGGGCGTCGAGAACGCAAACGAGCGGGCGCAGGCGCAGAAGGCGGTCAACGAGCGGCTCGCAGAGTTGGAAAAATCGCAAATCTCCGTGCTTCTGCAGAAACGCGCGAATGTGGAAGAACTAAAGAGTGCAAGACAAGCGAAACAGGCGCAATTTCAGCCGGTGAATGGGTATTTGGAGCAGAGATGGAAAGATGGGATTAAACACATGGTGGACCTTGGGATTGACAAGCAGCTGCTGCTGGGTTGAACGGGGTCACGCCATTTGGGAGTGTAAGAAAAAGACGTCTCATGGTTTTTGGTTTGCTGTGCAGGGCACATTTTAAAGAAAGTCATTTCGTGTGTCGTACAAGATTCTAAAGCATTTCTATTGTAATGCTGTTTGTCCCTCCGAGTGGTAGTCTTTGTCGCATTTGGAGCAGTGCAACTTGATCTGTATACTTCGAAACTAGATGACTTATGCACTTACTTGCATTGGCGCCGGCAGTCAACAATACATGTCGGTTTGAGCAGAATCAAGCTTTCGAGGAAATTCAATGCGATAGCTTGATAAAGCGGCCAAATTACTATATTTCATACACTTGTACGCTCAACCGAGCCGCACGTATTCTTAGTGGCATATGAGACATTGATGGACCCCGTCAATTAGCTCCTTTTCCCTTCCAGCACTCTTGATCGTCGAAATTTCACTCTTGATATGTGACGAGACAGCCAACAAGTCCAGAAAATGTATACGCAAGACGAGAACAAATGCTCCCCAGATGAAGTCCATCAAAGTTGACTTTTTTCACAGCCTTTTCAAGGTTTTCGAGTATACATCCACTTGCTGCTCTCAGCGATGAATGGACAAGTGGAATCCCACTCGATATCTCAGCTGAGCTAGTGATCGGTCTTTTGTGCATGAACCTCGGGACTATCAAGAGCTTGAGGGCCCCATATCGTCTTTCGGTTGCGAGGGCAATTCGAGTTTCGCCATCAGACCCCTCCTGGGAACCATTAAGGACCGCGCAAGCAATGCTGACAGTCAACGAGCTAGGGACTTATGAACATGACAATTTGTTGTCTCGAGTTGATTTTATGGATATCCGTCAGAAGCGAAGCAGTCATTTGAGCTGGGCTCAAAACTAAAAAGCCGTACATGTACAATCTGGTCTTCGATAGGACCCGGGTATAGAGCTCAAATTGCTGCAATCGCTTGGTTGTACAATCTAAATGGTCTTTTATTTGAATGGGTATGAACAAAGCAGGAATGAGGAGTCTCATGATAGTTTGCGTCTAATTTACATTTCGAGTGAAGAATCCCGCCCTTTGACTCTAAATTTGCTGATTTCATCCTCAAGTCTCTGTTAACTTGATGCATCTCGCAGTTTAGATAATAAATAAAGATCAGCCCAGTCACTGTACCTTTTTCTCGGCCCTCATCTTCATTTTCTCCTCCCTCAGTTGCTTTCCTTTGGGGCCTGCCTCTGTATTCAATACAAAATCCCACCACCTAAAACTTGAGGAGTAAGATCCAATGAAATAGTGATGATGTTCGTCATGATGATCTGCGCCTGCCCAGAATGGAAGTATATGGTGTAATGACCAAGGAAACTCATAGCCGGAGTGAGCATCCACAGCCTGGTATAGTCTCAAGCAAATCCAGAGGGTGATGGTAAACAAGTGCAAATCCTGTGTGAAATAACACCACACCATAGGAAGACCAACAGTGCCGATACCCAATAGAGCGACCTCCACGGGATGCGCATACTCAGCAGCCAAGCCAAATGGTGCTGCATAACGGTGATGTTGCTTGTGAATATACTTGTAGAAGACTCCATGATGCAAGCCTCTGTGCAACCAGTAGTGCCATGCGTCCTCCATAACAAAGAAGATAGCCAACTGAAACAAGATTTTTTGGAGCGAAGGAAAGGGGAGGTCGAACGCCATGCCAATCTTGGCACTCAAAGGGTGGAAAAACCAAATGGGGAATGCTTCGACCAAGAAGTGAGAGATCAAAACAGACTTGAGACACTCCCATTGTTCTTTGTTGCTAGGGACTTTATTGTCCTGAATCTTGAACTTCTTGAAATATGGTATCCTGTCAATGATGGCCCAAGGCAAGCACCTGCCGAAATACATGATCTCGTGTGTCAAAAAGAAGAATAGCCCTGTCGCGAATATGTCATTATTCATGTAGTAGTAGTAAGCTCCCCAGGCCTTTTCGAGTGGATTCAATCCGCCTACGTTATTGAAGTTTTGATAGGCTTCTGCAAACGTGGTGACATTCGAAAAACCGGTGTAATCGTGATAAACTGCGCTGCTGAGTTAGTTTATTGCAACTTTATTGATAGCATCGGACGAAATGTCTAGTTCGTCAACTCTCCAAATGAAACTGCGAAAGGTCATATGTGGTAATTTTTGGCTGATGACTAAGCCATGAATGAGGTTTTGGAACATACCTGACCATCTTTAAGGATGTTGGTGTAAACAACGAGGGAAGCAGCCGAGATTCCGGAGCTATATATTCTCGTGATGCCAGATGTCTGGATGTATCGTTTAGCTTATACGACGGCTAAACGACCGAAGGCGCGTCGAAGGCGAAAACCCGATTCGGCGCATAGTCCGCGTTGCGATTTCTTTTTATGCAGCCTCATTTCATCTTGCGCATGACGTGACCAATTCAGTCAATCGGTCTTCATTTTGCTGCGCAACGTCGTTTGCAGTCTTGCCAGGAATTGACTTCACAATCATATGACTTGGCTTCTACAATACGCTCATTGGCATTTTAATCCTTACGCTTCTACTTCACAAAAACGAATGCTTGAGACGGTTGCATAAAAGCATATTTTATTTAATTGAGTCAATATAAACTTGCGTGCAAAACATGTCCGAAATTTGAAGAGAGTAGCATGTACGTTGTCGAGGTATTGATTTTGCTATTAATTTTACGACTTTTTTGATTTTCATATTTTTCCGGCAAGTTCACATTCGGTAATTTCTCACAATACTAGTAAATTCAATATCGTTTGATATCCCCCTGTTCGTGATATACACCATTTTTTGCAAAATTTTCAATCGACTACCAATTCGAATACATTCAAATGAAGTTTGCCGCTTTCTAAAGACACTCAATAATGTATGCGTCACGTGAGTGACGGCTTATTCTACACAGTACAGACCACCAAGGTTAAGCCATTCGAAGCTTTTGGGCCTTGGGCCTCCATCCCTTTTTAACTCTAAGGTTCTCTGTCAAATTTCACTTGGTCTACCAAGGACTTTTTATCATGGAACCACATTTGAAAATACACAAGTGACATAAATTTAGTT
>JAKTYQ010000293.1:0-13188 GCA_030674525.1 Metschnikowia chrysoperlae
CTACAGAATCCATTCTAGCTCGCCATTTGAAGGCCGACTCAAGTCTGCCGTTTGCGGTAAAAATGGCATGTGTAGCTCATATGTGCGGCAAAGCGCCTGTGCTAGGACCGACATTATGCAACACATTACGAAATCGTTATGAAAAAACGAAAAGGTAATACGAACAGAATCACCTTAAGATTAGCGAAGCGACGGCCCCCCATAATCGTATTTCGTATTCAGAAATACGCTCCTTTACCACGTATTGTCGTATTTGTCGATACGATTCACGAAGAAAAACGCCAGTGCGCAACACTGCTTGAGACCTCATAATCGTCGCAAAAACGACCCTCCATGCAAGTCCATGTCGATATACTACTCTAAGCCAGAGCTAAACTGGGACCCTTTGAAGTCACTAGAATCCCTTGAAGGCACGAGAAAACAACACTCGAAAATGGCAACACGGCCTACTATAGAAGAGGTCAACGATGACGACATCGACAACATGGACATGGACCTTGCACAGTTCGACCCGAGCCTTAAAACACCGTTGGCACCTATAAGTAAGCCTGTGATCACAAGGTCGCAAGATGCGGAGCAAAGCACTTCCAATTTCGCTAATTTTGGCAGCTTGCCGCTGAGTGCGCCCGTCGTAGAGTCTCGCAACGACATCGTTGACCCGGAAAAGTTCACTGACGAGGAAAAAGGCGAGATCAGACAGCTTCAAATCATCTACCCGTGCTACTTCGACATCAACAGGTCACACAGTGAGGGAAGGCGGGTCAGCACCGAGATGGCCGTGGAGAACCCGTTGGCCAAGACGATCTCTGATGCCTGCCGCCAGTTGAACATGCCTGTTTTGCTAGAACTCGAGAAATCGCACCCGCAAGATTTCGGTAACCCGGGCCGGGTCCGTGTGCAGCTCAAAAAGGACGGTAAGCCATCTAACAGTGCGTTCCCGACGAAAAGAGCGTTGTTTCTGGCAATTTCAACGTTCTTGAAGGCTCACCCCACCACTCTAGCCAGTGTTGGGAAACAGAGCGGTATTCCTTATCCCAAAGAGTACGAAGTCAACTTCACGCCCGAGGAATTGCCCAAGGTGAAAGGTTTCCGCATGAACACAATTGTGCCCGTGCACTCGAACTTGACGTTGAAGCATCCTATGATGAAACTGATCTATGATCCCGAACCAGAGCCCATCGAGGCACGCAAGCCGCCAAAGGCGCCCAAAAAGAAAATGATGAAGATCAGAGGTTGATGGTGTATGTCAATACTGTGTGTTGAAAGAATTAAAGGAATTACGTTGAAGAACACTGAAGTAGTCTATTTCATGCTATAGTACGAAATAACCATGATGGCTGAAGTGATAGCCTGGTGTATATCATCGCCGGTTTGCAAGGTCGACATTTCGTTGACATGTATCAAAAAGGATTAATTTGCGAAGAAATTAACAACACCACATAATTGGCAGTGTCACGCAGGGAGTGATCCCTGGGCAGTATATGAGGGCTAAATGTAGGGTGGGCACAGTGAGCTCAGGGTAGTCAACTTTCCGATATGGACAGTTGTTACTTACATTGACAACCGAGCGAAAAACCACCCAAGTATGGTCTCGGTGAAGAGGTAATTACGAACAATGTCCAATAGATTAGTGCCTACTTTCAGTCGTAATTTTGTGAGAATCAGCAGATGAACAAGGCTATCAAAACACTATATCGACGGGGCGTACTTTTCTCTGTAGGCCTTGATGGCAGCCAAGTTCTCGGCAGACAACTTCTCAGACAAGTAGGAGATAATGTCAGACAACGACACGATGGAGGATACGGGAATGTTGTATTTCACACTCACCACTTGCGTCGCAGAAAGGTGGGAGTCCGCGGTGGTCTCCTGTCTGTCGAGAGCGATGATGCAACCCACCACGTTGCCCTGTTCGGCACCGATGATTGTGAACGCCTCGTTGATGGCCGTGCCTGCAGTCATGACATCGTCGATGATCAAGATGTTTTTGCCCTTCAAGTCGCAGCCTACAATCGACCCGCCCTCTCCGTGATCTTTCTTCTCCTTTCTGTTGAATGAGTAGCCCGTGTTCCCATACTTCTCAGGGTTGATTTCAGCCAATTTCGCCACGGTGATGGCGGCCAAAGGAATACCCTTATAGGCAGGCCCGAACAAGATGTCAAACTCGATTCCCGAGGCAACGATCGCTTGAGCGTACGCCGTGGCCAACGTCGAGAGCAATTTCCCCGTATTGAACAACCCGAGGTTGAAGAAATACGGCGATTCACGGCCCAGTTTGAGAGTGAAGGAGCCGAACTTCAAAGCCTGCGACTCCAACGCAAGGTCCAAGAAAGACGTTTGGAACGGCTGCATTCTCAACATTTACTTTATACTTGTTTTCTCGCTGCTTCCCTTCAGCCGACGCAAATTATCCAGAACTTGTTTCAACTGAAGGAGAAGAGACAAGAGAAAAAACGGTGGTTATGGTGGGGAAACTGGTGCCGGAGAAACGCGAGCAAGGCCGGAAAAAAAATGTGCGTTATGTGCAGGCCGCTGTCATCGCCAGATAAGCCTGTCGAAACAAACGCAAGCCTACGAAGGTTGTGGGTCTCTTAGGCAGAAAAAAGGGCTTTTTCGGGATCACGCTCTCCTCTTTATTTTGTATTTCCTTTTTGGCGGCACTTCAGAGCTGTGCCTGGCTCATCTCATCATGCTCATCGCGCGGCGAGGCTGCTGGGTGCTGGTCATGTGACCATAATTACGAGATCAAAACACCAATATTGCCATAGGGCCACCATCCACTCGAAGGTGATTGGTAGGTCTCGAATTTCAAGAGGAGGAACAGGAGAAACCTCAAACCAAGCACTTTTGGTCGTATTTTCTCGGCAACTAGCATCCATTCGGGCGTTATTGGAGAATCTTCAGAGCATTTCGCCCATTCCGTACTTCGCCAAGCATGAGCCGCCACAGGCGTAGAAACGGCGTCGACCAGGAAATCTTGGACTATGAGGACGCCATTCAGGACATCGAGATACAACAGCGGCGCGATTTGAGCGTACATTTGTACCTGGCGTTTCTTCTGCGGCAGGTGAACCCGCATTTTCCCCCAGTCCAATGGACGGCGTGGCCGTTGCCATCTGACATGGCGCTAGATCCGCGCATGACCGCCGACGCCGAGGATTTTGTTGTTGGCGACTCTGTATATGATCAGGGAACCATTGATCATACTCAACCCGGGAAACAGACAGATCCTGACCGCGAACAGCCGCCCGTGACGCTCCAGAGCTCTGGACAGAAGGCAGCACTACAGCTCAAGAGCCGAACCATCTCCAGTCCGAGGGCCACACTCATAAACGAGATTCACTTCGTGCTTCAGCGTAAAATCAAAGCGCAATTGGCGCGCAAAAGGCTGCAAAAGGGCACTATCACCCTAGATGATGACTCTGAAATGATGCGGATCATGGCAACCCGTATAGCCAACAGATTGGGCAACGTGTTGCACCGCCTACTGACACGAAAACACGGAAATCACCAGAATAAACCAGGCCCCTCGTCACTATACCTAAAAAACTGGCAAGACGTGGCGTTGGCGGACTTATGCAACGATAAACTCGGTCAACGCGTGAGTATTGAGGCGCACCGCAGGAAATACTTGAAAATGCGTCACCTTTTTGTCAACGTCTCCTACGACTACAGGTACGATGCTGACATGTACGCTGACCTCGAAGATGGCGAGCAGACGCCTGTGCCAGAGTTCAATGTTGACGAAAACCTCGATGCTATTGAGCAAGAGGGCCTCATGCCAGACGGCCTTGAGCGGGCCCAAGAAGTCATGCAGCGGCGCCAAAAAGACGTGGGGATCAAGGAGCGCTTGTATTTAAACTTATTGGACCAGGCTGTCTGTATGAAACAGCTTTCTTGGGATCCACATGACATCTCAGAGGAATCGTATACACCTCAGGGGGACTTTCTTCAGGAGAGACGTGAACGCGTTTTCCAGCACGTGTCATTGAATGCAGAGGACTTTGAGGCAATGCCACCGCCCCGATAACGTAGGCTACAAGTTGTGCGAGACCCGAGGTCTATGAATTAAATTTTATGAATGACTATGAACATGTATAAAGTGTAACTTCGTCACTGTGGCACTAGTTTCTCTTTTCGTAAGTGGAAGTGATCTCAGTGTTGAAGATCACGTCCCAGAACTTGCTGGTGACACCGAAGCCCATCTCGTAGTTCTTGTAGTGATGTTCCAAATGGTACGTCTTGAGTTCTTGCAAGAATTTGGGCAATTTTGTGTGATGTAACACATAGTGTGTCACATCGTACATAATGTAACCCAAGGTACCACCAGCAAACCCCGAACAAGCCATGTAAAAGGGGAAGATCTTGAAGATGAGGCGGTAGAATGGGTATGCCAACACGACAAATAACGTAGGTGGCAACACCAACCGATTTTTATCCATAGGCAAGTAATGGTGGATACCATGAAGGAGGAAATGCAATGTGAAAAAGGCCTTATGGTCTGGGAGGTAATGGTCCAAATGGAACAAAAACCTGTGCAAACAGTACTCCACAAAGGTCCACACGAATAATCCCATTGCCCAAAGACTCAAAGCTGTGATTTTACTCTGATTCACAAATCCAACATAGAAAAGGGCAAAGTTCAAGGGAAGCCAGATTGTAGGCACAACCCACCATGCAGTCAAGGACAAAGGTTCCAAGAAGTTGCCAAAAAGAGGCGCTGAGCCTTTACCGTAATGGCGCGGCCTGTGCACTTGCTCCAAGTAAAACTCCTTGGAAAAGTTGGAGCGAAATATCTGGGGAAGAAGCGCCTGATTAAGATCCAAAAATTTGTGCTTCTTCGCGTCCTGGGTAAAGTCCGTCTGGATTGAAAGTTTCTCAAGTGCAGGCAAACTGCTGTGAAACTCGCTCATGTCAAACTCGTCCTCGGCCTCTTTCGTAAGCCTAACTTCAACAGGCACTTTCTTTTTGTTATTAACGAGCTCCTCTTCCTCCTCCGCCGTTGCCAAGTACCCCACCAACATCACATCATCAAGCATCTCATAGGCGCTTTCGGAATGCTCATGCGACTCCATGTCCGCCATAATCTCCGTGATATCCTTGCCAGCATAAGGAAGAATGATGTCGGGTCCAGCAGGATGCTCTTCTAAAAATGAGGTCACATCGTAGACTTTTCTGTGGTAAAGTGTGACCCAGCAGTCGCCTTCAGTGTTGTGTTTTGCCACTGCGGCGGCAGAGACAAGAGGCAAAACGTTTGACATGACCGCGCTTTTTCTTTGTTTGTGAGATCAACGAATAAATGAATGGACAAGGATAAACAAAAGGAAAAACGACGAGAATTTGTTGACCGAAGATTTATTCGATGAATGCACGGGTCCTGCGAACGTATTTGTATGCCCCTATGTTATGCATTTCTCTGCGCCTTTCTTTTTTTCGGGTCTTCCGCGAATTGCCTGCGTCGTGTATCACATTGTCATCCGATTTGTCGTACGATTACGGGAGCCCCCATTGGGCACCGAAACAAACAAAACCTCACTCACCTTAGAGTAGATAACGATGGGCTAGAAATCCTCCAGTTTTGCTCTTTTTCAATTTTTTCTCGTTTTTAAAAACGGACACACGCGGGAATGGCAATTCGCCTGAAGGCGGAGAGTCGCGTCGCGCGGTGTTCCGGACAACCGAAAGCGCATAGGCCCGGCCAGCCCCGTCCAGTCACTATTTGCAACACCATATTTGACTGGCGGGCCATATCATCAATTCTTGCACTAAAACAAAGAAGAAAATTGGGCGTGAGATTTCGACCGCTAAACACTGATTTGATTGTCTTTCACATCCAAATCGATTTTAATCGAGTCAAAGTCGCTTTCTTCAAACCCATCATCTGCCTCAAATTCAGTGTCGATATCGTGGTCTCCCAAAAAGTCAAGATCTCCATCCGGCTGCGCGGTCTCGAACTCGTCCAGTGTCATCTGCTGTTCAAGATGTAAAGTGTGGTCCACCAAATTCAAGTAAGCATACATGAAGTTCGACAAGATGACTTGCTCTCGTAAAGATCGTTTGGGGTTTGCAAGCTTCAAATGAGACAATCTGTATATTGCGCGCTCAACGTGCACTGGAAATCTGTAATCAATCATTACCAAAGTTGAGCTGGACGGAGGCGGCAAAGGAAACCCAAAAGCGGAGTCAGTGAACTCAATGGGCTGATTGGGTCTAGAATACCTTTTGATGGATTTCTTGAGCTTCTCCTGGACCTCTAGCGTGGATTTTGGTTTTGCGTCGTCCTCATTGACCTTTTCTTCCTCCGGTGTCACAGATGACGTTCCTGTTTGCTCTGCTTTCTCTTCCTTTCCCTCGGGAATCTTTTTCATGTTTTTAATCTTGTTTTTTATGCGAGAAGAAACTCTCTTCTCATCGACCTTCTTCGCCTCATCATTCAGCTTTTCTCTTATGAGCTCTTTGCTAGATTCCTGAGACAGTGAATCTTCGAATCCACTCTTTGCGCTTGCCCTTGAGTTTCTCTTTTCTTTGAAGTGTACATTACTCAGATTTTCCCTCTCAATATCCAAGCATTCGTGGCTAACCTTTGCCAGAGCTGTCTCGGATGTCAGCTTCTCGTGTGAGACAGGACTACTCCTTTTCTTCCTGAAAAACTTTGTGATCGCGTTTTCCTTGCCGGGACTTTCGTCTTTTGTGGCTGGAGATTCTCTCTTGAGGCCTGACATCTCTGGGGAGGAAACGGACCGAACGGGTGACCTTATTTCTGTGAGGGCACTTTTCTGATCGATGCCTTTTTTCGAGCTGCTCTTTTCCTTGGACCATGGCCAAGGCTTTTTAGATCTCTTCTTCTCGACTTCCGCACTAGCACCTGATGATAACTTAGCGGAGTCCTTCTCGGTCAGTTTTGTTGAAGTCTGTGAGTCTTTGCTAACCTTCCTGCTCGTAACCTCTTTGGTATGTACTTCTTCCGTGCTCGATTTGTGCTCGCCATCTTGAATAAGGCCATACATCCCAACCTTCTCGGCTCTCGAGTGCTCTGGTGTCCTGACCTGGACAGAGTCTCCTTTTAAGTCGTGATTTTCACCTGCTTCTGAGAGGGGGGTGTTTGGGGAACCGAATTCGTTCACAAAGGTCTCCTTTGATTGATCTCTTGGATTTTCAACTTGCAAACTTTCAGTGCGCTGTCCAGCGAGAAAGTTTTGAGTCATGCGTGTGTCTTGAGCCACAGTTTCTCTAAAATGGGAGCTCTCCACATCGGAGCTCTCTGGAATGGACACAATTTCATCCGTCTTCGGTTCGTCAAAAGTACTCAAATCCCGGCCGTCATCAGATACAGACGGCTCTTTCCTCTGCTTTTCAGGGGTTTCTAGCTCCGTAAGGACATCGGCCTCAATGCCTAATGTGTCCTCGTAGCTGACATCCTGATGTGTGAGGTCAAAACTGAAGTCTGCGGGCTCGCTCTCAGCTTTTGCATCTTTCATTAATTCGGATGGCAGAGCTTGCACTACGTCCTCCTTTGGTTTGTAAGGGTCGACTTTGGTCGCTAGACTCTCCTTGAACTCATTGATTTCGTTACGCAACAAGTCAAGATTCTGATTGAGTTCGCGCGTCTTATCGCGTTTGTTGTATGGTCTGGATTTCATTGACACAAGCGTTTCGCCGCTGATGAGCCTCGGTGTTTGTTGCCGGGAGTCAGCTGATAAGCTATTGGGAGAGACATATCTCTTGTGCTGTTCCAGCCACTGGCCTTCATTGCTTGACAGGACCCTCATTGGTAACGATTGCATCAGAGGTGAAGTCGGAGAGAGTTGGCGATGACTATGTGAACCCCTAGAGTTCCACGAAGAATTGAGATCACGCATTTGATATTGGTCATGGGCTTTCTGGCCCGACAAAAGCCCATACTTGCCTTTCTTCTCGTGCTCACGAGAGGATTTTCGAGGCCCCAACCTTGGGGAGGTGCTAGGATCAGAGATCTTATGTGCCGCCGGTGATGGATGGCTCAAAGTCTTTGAGGTCAAGTTGTGCTGGCTGTATTTTGTAGCCAGAAGACTACGCCCAAGTGCGTCAGATGTCTTTGCCGTCGAATACGGTGAATCATTCGCCGAAAGTGCAGCCAAAGGCACGCCAGGGGCAGACTTCGACGAAAGACTTCTTGTATGACTCGAATGTGCCGGGACTTTGTAGCTGAATAGCACTTGCGAGCTACGCGGGTTGATACTCTGCATGCTCAAACGTGGGGCCGAATGATTCAAAGTGGAGTTTTCTCGTTTTGGATCGGTATCGGCAAAGTTCGAGTTCTGACCAGCTTGCAAGCCTGGGCGCAAGTCCGATTGTAAATTAGACAGTGACAAGTTGTGTCTAAGCTGTGCCAATTTCCCAGCCTTGTTGTTCTGCAATTGAGAACCCAGCAGTGACGTTGTAGGGCTTTTCCTGTAGTCAACTCTGCGGCTTCTCCTAAGCGAAAAGTCATCAACTGCATGTCCACTCGGGCTTCTCAACAGGCCGTTAGGACCGGGCCGAAAAGACGACTCGGCTCTGTGTGGATACCGGCGGCCATAGTCCAGGGGCAGGTTTTGCCGCGGAGAATGTGTGGGTGTCTTGAAGGGCACCGGGGCATGTTCGTCGTAACCCACATCCACCAATTCTGCGTGCGACGCACTGCCCGAGTGATTAGCATGCTCTAAGTCATCAATGGCCGTGCGCTCCACATCACTGTATCCCAAAGACGATGTTGAAAGGGACCTGGCCAAAGTGACCGCGTCGCTCGAGTCCATGCCTGCCAAACGGGACATGGTCTGCAACTCTGACGTCAATCGCCGCAACAGCGGGTTGCTGAGTCTATTCTGAGGTCTGTAGTCATGCGAGCCGGTGATGTTTTGGGTCTCGGTGGCGAAATCCCGTTTACCGTTAAGTTCAGTACTGTCCGTCTCGGTGCCAACGTCATCTGTGGTCAGAAATGAAAGCAGCGAGCGCTTCAGGCGGTTGGCCAGCTTCAGACGCGAGAGCTTTCGCTCAAGCAACTCGTCGATAGCCGATTTCACGTGATTTTTGTATTGCTGTGGGTTCACCTCCGGATGAACGTTTGCCGGCACCCATAGCAACTCGTCTGAGCGGGGCTCTTCGCCCACAGACGACGGTTGAGTATTTTCAGGCGACTCGCTTCTAGAAGGTAGGTTTCGAGCGTGAGCCGCGCTGTTTGAGCGTGGCATGTCTTCATTACTGTCCAGGGTTTCTGAATCCTCTGTTTCCGACAGCAAGTGTGCCGACAACTGGGCCTCAAGGTATGTTTCGGGCTCGTTCGAAAGCTCCCTGTCTAGCAAGAAGGAAAAGCTCGCGTCCAGTGCGGGGATGTCTGGATCAAGGTTCATTAGGTGGCCGATCAGGAGTCTTTTGAGCGCCGCGACCATCTGTTTCTCCTGTTCGATCTCGCGAGCGGCAGACTCGTAGTGTTCAGGCGTATTTTTCGCCAGCGATGTCGACGGGGACCGCAGCTTTGTTCTAGGCATCTTGTGGTGAGATTTCCAGACGATGATAGCGGAACTCTAAGTGTGCTTCTTGACCTCGGGTGACTATAAGTGGAACATGTACGCTGGGCCCAAGAGCGGTGGTCCTGGGGCAGTGTTTAGGAGGCAAATGAAGGGAAAATCAGCAGGAATGTAAGGGGCCGAAAAAGCTTTTCGAATCACGGGAAATTTTGAACTCGAAAGGAGAATTTCGACTGCTCGTGCTGCTTTCTGTAGAGATGTATGGATACTAGATCACCGAGGGCCATTGATCCACGTAACTTCCCGAATCTCAGATCACGTTTTCGCGGGCCAGGTTCCACGGTGAGACAGGGACTCCTATCGGGGAATCTTTCGGATTACAAACTATTGAAGTTTGGTCGAGCCACGACTCTGGTAGACTAGTCTAAACGTATACTATAGATGATAAATAAATTGGTGAATTGAATTATGGTGGAAATTGCATCTGTCTGGCCCAGGGCCATGCGTCGCGCGTCGAGTTAAGGCCTAGTCTTGTGCTTTGTCCACCGCGCAGGTACCAATAGGACGTCGACGCTGGGTGATTCTAGTAATCACCCGAAATGAAGCGTTCACGTGTGTAACGGATTTTGTGCTCGGTGTTTTGCTGTGAATGCTTGCATCAACGAGGCATTCGTCCAGCTAGAAGATAAAAGTGCATGTTCATGGCCTGTCGCGGTCGCTTCAAGAGTGGTTCATGTCTGAGAATGCTTTACAACGAGGTGTGGCTGCATTGTGAAGAATCTGCTTTGGGTGACCCAGGTTTTGCAAAACTTTTTTTAATGATTGTGCGTTCTTGGATGTTCAAAGCCACAGATCTTCTCACCAAACACCTTTCACCAGCATCTTCCGTTCGACCGTGTCAATTCTGGAGAAGTATTGCGGTGGAATCACACCTTCGGCATTGCCCTCACACAAAATAACCCCGTTTGCGCCAGAATACAAACCCATCCTCTATGCACTTCTCCGTGTCTATGTATATGAGCGTGTTGCACAAAGCATGAATGCCCAGTTCGCTCCACGCTGCATTGGAATTTAGATGTATGTGATTGCGGGCCATACGGCTGAGCCCTTTTTCCTTGATTTCGGGCAATTTCTGTGCATATGTGCCGTGGTAGACTTGTGAAGGCATGGAGTGTTAAAAAGCACCGATTCAGGAAAGTATGGCCCTGGTTGGCACATATGAACCATTCTGTGTGTTCATTCTTGAGTCGAAATCGCTGCTTTTGGTTGTTTTCAACTACCCTCTGTAAATCTTCAAAAGTGGCTTTATGCGACTTGAGCTTATTGTTCAGTAAAACAGCAGACCATATTTGCGAGAACCAGGGCGAATCGCCCTGGGGCTCCTGGAGCATCCGTCCGGCAACATTGTGCACGAAAGGGTGTTGGGAAACGGCTTGGGCGAGGTTCTTGACTGTGATTTCTGGAACCCGAAACGAAGGGCAAGCTCAGACGCGTAAACTGCAAGGGCATTGGGCGAGGACCTGTTTGCGTTCGCCGCGGGCGTTACCCTCTGGTATACCGAGTTCCGGTTCTTTGCTGGCTGAAAGTCTGAGGCCGGGGGTACCATTTAACACGTGACTGTAGCAAGAGCTGACACTGCAGACACGCTCAATGCGCTTGCCCTCAGGCTAGGAGCTCACCGTGTAGTTGGCGATGCTCCGGGCGCCTACGCCCCATGACACCACGGTCACCTCCATCCCACAGCATCCACGGGCGTTGGAGCAGATGGCATGTGACTTTACCAGAACACACGCCATAGACAAGTCTACACGAATGTGCACTGGCGGCCACAGTGACGCAAACAAGCGTTTGGGCTTGGATGCGCGTTGGCCCGGGTCGCTCGAACATGTCTCTCTTCTTGCCTGCTAGATGTTCATTTGCAGGCAGGTCCTCCTGTACTCATTTTCGTGAACTTGACCAAGAGTAATTTCACATGGGGCAGTTCGTGCTAAGGAGGTCATCAAAACATATTGCGTGAGTCTCAGCGCGAAGTATTGACTTTGTTTCTTTGAAGAGTTATCTTCATCAATACTTTCAGCTGTGTTTGTATTCTTTGGATCACTCTGCAAAACACATCTCGTGAGATTGAAGCTTTTGAGATCCATGCAGTTCAAACCATTTTCCAACACCAGAGTGGTCTGATTGGCTTTATGCTCTCAGCTTATCAACTTGCAACAATCCTTTGTGCATCTTCTAAAGAAGTTTCCAGAAAGTGGCTATTCCAAGTACCAATAAACCGCAGTAGAAGTAGAAAAACCTGGGATGCGTGTCTCTTACATCAAAAGACGGGAACCCAAGCAAATTGCATGTTGCGTGCACAACAATTGAGCACCACAAGTTATAGTTGGACTTCACGTAGAACGTATTTGCCACAATGCCAAAAAGCGTAGTATACACGAACTGGAAGCCAGACGCAGCAGCAGCGGGCCCGAAGGGTACTTTTTCATGCTTATACAATGTAAATCCATGGTGCACGTGTGCAAGGCCAAAGAAAAGAGGCGAGTAGTAAATTAGACTCTTCTCCAGCAAAACGGGCTTGAGAATTGCAAGAAGTGCCGCTCGATACACGAACTCCTCGGTCATCGGAGCAAAAACATGATCCCTGAGTCCCGTTAATGTCGCAAAGCTTTGTCTCAAGTCAGCACGCCAGTAGTGTGCCTCGGTGTAAATGTATGCGGAAATCGGTCCCATGTACAAGCTGGCGATTTTCACTTGAGCCAAGGCAATATTCAGTAGATCTGCTGAAATTGCATGGCTCTCGGTATACCCGGGAAAGAGTCCCATTTGCCTTATGGCAGAGTTCGCATTGGGTACACCGCCCAAGCTGACGCTTATCCATGGCACAAGAAATACAAGAAATAGACAAAGGCCCAAAACGCGTCTCACCCGAAACTTGATCACCTCCGGATTGTTTCGCTCAAGCTGTGTCACGTGCTTTGGAACGGCGGTTTTGATGGCAGCAACATACGAGCTTGACACCAACGCTCCAATGAGAAGACCGACTATCATAAAAAGTTAAAACAGCTAGAAGGGGGCGCTGTCACAAATGAACCCAGACCGTGTTTCATGTTGAGGCCAGAAGAGGACAACCTGAAACACCCGTACACCGAATCAATCCGGGATCTATCTTGACTCTTCTGGTCTCAGGAGGCATGACCGGCATTTTTAATAAGCTCTGTGAGGCCTTCGATGCCACATTGGCACATTGGAGCTTTTGCAACCGTGCGCCGTACTTCTGATGTCAAGGAAGACAATGTGCTAAGAAAAGCAGAGTGTGCTGCGTGAGTTCTAGATTAGGCGTCAAAGTTGAGTTTCACGCAGATTTATTTTGGCTGATGCTACTTTGTTGTTTTCGGTAGCTCCTGCTATTCACGAATTGCTCTTAAAGCTTCGAAAATTTCTCTTGTATCAGCTTCTTTATACCATTTTAATTTGGTATTCATGCATCTAATCGCGAGTTCTTGAATGGAGGGGCCATGGTCTTTTTTTGTTTTCGCTCGATTCATCTGATTAAGGACCGGGAGCCAGAATTGCTTACCTAGCTCTCCAAAACCATATATGAATATATATAAGACCCTAGCCAGCTTCGCTACCGTGCCTAGCGGCGATGTCTTGGCTTGGCAGCGTATGGGATTTAAGTAGGTTGTCATCGCCCTAATGGCTGTAC
>JAKTYQ010000294.1:0-13180 GCA_030674525.1 Metschnikowia chrysoperlae
AACTGGGTTCAAACAAAGATGACACCGAAAGCCCCTGAGCGAGGTTTTGGTGTCATGCATGGGGACATGGGAGCCAAAGTTGAAATGGTGTAAGGCTTTGAAATCCTTATGTTTCTTCCATTCAAACGTGTGGAGCCGCTTCCAGAATTTCTCCCAGCGACACTGTGAGGCGGCCGCAGGGCAAATCTCCAAAAATAGCTCGGGCATGCTTTTACGCAGAACGGGTGTGCATATTTACACAGGTCAGTCATAATATCCACTAGGCCTACATGAAACTACAACAGCTCCGGTATGGTGTAATGGTTAGCACACGACGCTCTCACCGTCGAGATCGGGGTTCAATTCCCCGTACCGGAATTTTTTTCAGAATGTATAAAGTTAAGATTCTTCTTTGGTTTTTTTTCGAGAATGTATAAAGTCAAGATTCCTCTTTGGTATGTCACCTTGAATTGAAAAAGAAAAACGGAACAATATATTGGCGCTACTGAAAAATATCAACAAACCTCTCATGTTCTATTGACCCCGTCCGCCAGGCCTTTCATCCAGACGCAGTGAGTGAATTTGAGGCACAGTCCTACAGGCACTTCTAAATAGACATATGAAAAGAGTTGTTGAAGCAAAGTAAACAAATAGTCAAGTCGAAATCATCTTGACCCCAGCTGGGAAAAGAGGGAAACATGAGAAGTTTCGGAAAGTCGGGGGACGCAATAGCTCAGTTCGTGGATTTTCACAAACAGCAAGCATTCTATTCATTTTTGGAAGTTTTTGCATTTCACTAGTCGATGAGAGATGTCGTATCGCCGAACGGTGCCTGGGGTGAAGTTGTGATCTGTATTGTTTCTTTATTATAGGTTTTTTCTATATGTTGTATAGCTTTTGCGATTGCTGGAGTGTGCCTGTCCCACTCTGATGAGAGCGTCCTATAATATGACTAATCTCTAAAAAAGCAAAACCAGAATCCCCAGAGCGTTTGAATGCAGTTGTGCTTTTCCAGACCATGAATTTGAATTTGATCTTGGTCCGGATCTTGAAAACTGCTTGACTTTCGAATGGCGCCCTACGAGAGGCCTCAAAACTTCAGCATTGCAGTCTCGATTGCGTGAAGTAATCAAAACGAGTGGTGAGCTCGGAAAGCGTTTCAACAAACAAAGAGAACACCAGTCCATCACCGTACTGGTGAAATCCAGAAAAGGCAGGTTCAGGCCAAAATCCTTAGCGAAGCTCGAGTGAAAGTCTGCTCGACTTTGACTGGATCAGCTCATGACTTGACATTTGAGGCCCGGGGCACCGCGTTGGGGTGGTTCCAGCTAACTTGTTTCTCGCCCATGATGCACCTGTCATGAAAATATTATCATGTTTCGTCTTGACTTAGGAAAGTGTCTGTCAAAGCCCTGGTATCAGCCCGTGGCTGATGACCAGCAGGTAGTGTGTACACTCTCATAAGAGTTCCGAAAGGTGTTCAACTCTCTCTCTCGGTGACGTCATTCCATGACGCCACTGTACTCTTCGATGGCGTGGTCTTACGTTTGCCACCATTTGCCACCGTTTGCCACAGTTGTCGTTTGCCACCGCCACCTTTCCCTTTTCGTTGCCTCATCACAGATGGGCTATAAATAGAGGTCTCTGCTCTATGTTTGAGACCGTTCTAGTTCTTTAGTTTGATATTACCGAATACACGCACTAGTTAATACTGGAAGGATACCGTGAACATAACATGGAGGATCGTACTATACACTCCGCGGCCCAGGTTGTTGATGCCGCTCGCCAAGCTTAAGGCGTTACCAGCATCTTAGCCTTGTGTGTTTTCCAAAAAGAAGTAATTACCCCAGGTTCAGTGCGATGCGTACGTAGATCCGAGGAAGGGCCCATTTGCCCTGACGGAAAGCTACCTCATTCTTAGCAGCCTCGAGCCGAGATAATAACCTCGCTCCAAAGCAAAAATGCCGAACATCCGGAAATCTTCCAAAATCTTTCACTGCCGTACATTGTGAGACTCTAACATCGGGTAGGCCCGATATGTATGTGCAGTACATGTGCCAGTCGCATCTTGGTCCATCTTGGCCCTATACTCAACTCAAGGCCTTTTTGGGGCACTCCATTTATTTTACAATCCGGTCAATATCGTCTTGTGTGTATTGAACTCGAAGGATCTTGAAAATTCCAAAAACTCACCAAAATCACCAAAATTCAGCAAACATGGACACAATGGCCGCGGAGAATACCGCGCCTAGTCACACTACGCTGCCAGAAGGTCTTACCACGGCGCCAGAGACCGCATCAAGTGCTGAAGCTGTCTTGGAAAACAGTGGAATTGCTGCGGCTGACACTGAAGGAGGTGTGGCCGGAATTTCGGCACCCACAGAGAAAAAATACGTCTCTGGCGACGATTTATACCGCCGCTCGTCGCAGTATCAAACATGGTCCTTCAGCAGCGCTGAATTGCACGAAAAAAAGCAGCAGGCAAATGAGAATGGCCGTCAGGCGGCACTCGCGTTGTTTGAGACCACGCGGGCCGCGTTGCTAGCGGAAAAACCCGAGGTTTACGCCCAATTTGGCCTGCAATTAACGTCCTCGATTCTCGAGCTTATATCGTTCGAAGAAGAGCAAAGGTACTTGCATTTTTTTGGCCAGCAAATCGTGCAGATATGTGCCCATTTCAAGATGCCTACGCAGGTCAAAGCTACGGCCATTTCGTTTTTTCGCAAGTTCTACTTGGTCAATTCCGTGATGGAATATAGGCCGCGTAATATTCTCTACACAGCGGTATTTTTGGCGGCAAAACTGGAAAACTACTTCATATCCATCGACACGTTTTGCCTGCGGCTCCCGAAAACGAAGCCAGAGGACATTTTGGGGCTCGAATTCATCATTTTGCTGGCGCTCAAATTCACGCTTTTGGTGCACCACGCGTTCCGGCCTCTCTATGGGTTTTTCCTCGATTTTCAGCTGCTTCTCTTGCACCCAGCGCCGGCCATGTATGACGTCAATGTGGACACGATTGGGCAATTGTACGACCGGGCCAAGACATGGCTCAATGACCATGCGTTATTGAGTGACGCGCCATTCTTGTATACGCCTCCTCAAATCGCGTTGGCGGCACTCTACGATTCGGACAAACGGATCACCGAACGATACTTGCGGATCAAGTTCTTGGGCGGCGAAGAGGCAAAGAGCCAGGCCGATAGAGACCGTTTCGACCTCCATGTCAGGACTATAAAAAAGTGCATCAAGGTTGCAAAACAGGAAACCGCCACGTCTCGAGAAGAGAGCACGAAAATCGACGAGAAATGCTTTTTTGCGCTAAACCCGCAGAAGTTGCTCAAAAGACGCATCAAAGCTTTGCAAGAAGGCACCCCAGCTTAGTGTCACTTTTCGCGTCTTTTCATTCATCTCAAGCTATTCTGCGACATTCGCTGTGGCGTTTTCGAATATTTGAGCATATCATTTCGTTGCCTGACAGCCGTTTTGTACGTGAATTTGAGCATTCTTTATTATTGGGGTGGTTTTTCCGCCATAAAAGCAACTCTTTCGACCGATTATAACATGCATTCGATAGTTGTACAATATATTGTGGTAGATCTCTGCTGGAGATAGCCATGCATGTGAAGTACCTAGTGAAACTGGATAAAGGTGTTGAGAATACTGGTGAATCCGATCGAAAGGAACCTTATTCGGACCACCAGAGATAGGATTCTGAGTTATATGTCGAGCAAAATTGAGTCAATAAAAGGAACTGAACTTTATCGAAGGCAGTAAATAGACTACTGACAGCGGCCAGTGCCATGCGGGAAGAATAAGCATATTATGGAGTATGCAAATTTTTGAGACTAACGATTGACTCACATTCTATCTGGTCTCGCCCATTGACTAGCGGACTTTTGCAACTAAACAAGCAAATCACAATGTCCAAGCCAATTATCAACGCGAATTTGCGAGATATCTTTTTGCGTGGCTCATCAGGCCAACTTTCCTGTATCCTTCCGATTTTCTCTCTCTAAAGTCTTGTATTCTTTGTAGGTCTAGTATACATACTTGTCACATGGCAAGTACTAAGCATCCATGACACCCTCCTTCACCAACACGCGCTGTATTTCCTGAAACAAAAGCTTGGACGTGGCTGCGGAGCCCTTCACATGCAGACAAATGACCTCCGACTTCTGGTTCATTTCGCGCTGTGCAATCTGGATGCGGAAGCGACAGCTCTTGAAGTTAAAGGTATTTTTCTTCGATACCGCGCCAAGAATATTATTACCGTGATTGTCTCTGCGTAAATCCTTCAAGCCAAAGTTCAGCCACGAGTTTAAGAGCGCAAACAACGCTGTCATCATCTCTTGTTTCGGCAAGATCGTCTTGTAGGTATGCGTCTCGAGTTGGCTGTGGTCGCCTGAGCTAAACAAGCGCAGGAAAAGGCCACCTTTCTGTTCATTGGCCGAGTTGTGCAGATCTGTAGGTGAGGGCAATTGCCGTGGCTCCTCCTCCAACAGTTTTCTCGTACCCCATGACAACTTTCGGAATATCGAGCGGTTACGCTTCTGGGGAATGGGCTCCGCCTTCGGCTGCACATTCGTCGAGTCCACAAGCGGACCTTTTGCATGTGCAGGAACACTAGGCTTGGAATCCTTTGGCTCAGCAAGGTTTCCGTAATTCTTTGTCTTTGGCTTGGCCGGCGGCTGCTCGAGCGCGTTCAAATCGGGAAGAAGCATTGTCGATGCGCTGGGTTGTGCGGCCCGAACGCGTTGCTCAGCTTTGTGCTGTTGTGACGCGGGCTTCTTGCTCTCAGGCAACTTGATAGTGTCAAACACCTCATCGGAGTTTGCGCCTCGTCTTGTTTCATCTTCTGCAAACGTGTAGTCGGCTTCCTTGGCAGCATCGCTGGTGTCGCTCTTGCGCGGTCTCGATTCTCGCCTACTTTTAGTGCTCATGACAGATTTCCGGCGATCGTTTTGGGAGCCAGCGTAGTACAGCGTTCGCTTATTGGCCAAATGCTCGTCGAAATCCATGACAGACGCAGATTCGAGCGGCTCCTCTTCGTCGGCTAGGTCCTGACTCGATCCGGCACGGCCCACGAGGTCGGCAAAACTGGTCCTTAATGCAGGCATTGTCTTTGCCAATTGCTCCTCTTCATTGAGCTCGTCCTCGTCCAAATCCTCGTTGTGGGTATCCAAAAAACTGTTCAAGTCCTGGTATGACTCGCGCGTGGATTTAACGCTGAGTAAAGACAAGCGCTTGTTGGAGTTGGTGAAGTTGCGCGACTTGCGTGTGACTGTTGGGATGTTCACCGAGCCGATCAACGTCTTTCTGTCTTCAGTCTTGTCGGGGTAGACCTTCAGCGTGCGCTTAACCGTGCTGCCGTTCAAGTCGCCTTTCAACGCGCCATTCAAGTTGAATTGTGAGTTTAATAGACGCAGCTTACGGATCTCCAGCAAATATTCCTCACTGAGATTGACATCTTCCGCTTCATGTTCCGGCAATTCAAATGCACTAGCATCATATCCAGAGTCTTTAGAGAGTCGGCGAGCATCATTGGGGGCATCTGCGTGGCTGAAAGATACCATCGACTCGCGATTATTCTGCTTGCGCAGCCTCGCGTCCTGAAACTCCGCCTCAAGCGCGTCTTGCGCCCGCGTAACCTGCTTGTTTTCATGCGCGATCCACAACGGGTCCAAGCGAGATACTGGACGGCGAGTCAACACGGGTGTAGTTCTTCTTTGTGGGATTGGCTGCGTCGCCGACCGTTGCTTGATCTGCTCCACGTCCGCCTGGGTGAGTTCGTCGTTTTCATTGGCGCCCTCGGAAAGCGCGCGCAACGCCTGGCTGACCTTGGCCTGGCGCTGGGATGATCGCTTTCCAGGGAGAACGTCTGAGTCTGCAAAAGCGGATTCCAGCCCGTTTTCCAGCTTATCTTCGGTCACGGAGATGTGCAACTTTTTCGACGACGAGAATAACGACCGGCGCAGCTGGCGCCGCTGGTGCTTGGCCAATTCCTTGCGCGCCTTCAACTCGGCCTCATGCTTTTTACGCTCGAGCTCCATCAATTTCTCGTAGTCACGTGCGCGTTTCTCCTCCTCGTCAATCAATTTTTCGTCGTCCTCATCGTACGCCTCCTGATTGAAGATTTTGTCGCAGAGCGAGCCAAACGTCGCGCTGGTGCGCTTGGTCTGCTTGTCCATGTACTCCCAGTCGGTCTCGCTGGCCAACTTGGCGTAGGTCAGAAGAAGCTTTACCGTGATCAGATTGCGCTTCATGCCTGTGGACAACAGCTGGCGGACAGACTTGCGCCGACTAGCACGTGACGCCAGCTTCATCATGGAGTTGCGCTTGGCCAGGCCCGGTCCAGGGCCTATGCTGCCGTTATTTTTAACCTCGCCCAAAGGGGCAATCAGCGCAGCCGCGCCGAGAGCCGCCAACGCGTCTTGATGTTGCTCGCGCAGAACTGCCGTTCCAGAAAGTGTCGCCGGGTCAGAATCCGCGTATATCGAGTCCTTCGAAGGCAACGTAGGTGGCATCAGCGCGAACAGTGTGGAGGGTGGCGCTGCGGCTACGATCTCGTTGTAAATATCGCGCGGGAGCGGCCCCGCCGGCGGCACAAAGCTAGCGCGTTTGCGAGGCGAGCGCGAAGGCGACGCGGTGTACGCGCGTGAGTCACGCGAAGGCGATTTGTGGGGCGATCTGTAGGGTGAGTTGTTCACGCTGGAAACGGCCAGATTGCGGCCAGCGACAGAGCCGCGCGCTCCGTAGCGGCGTTGGAACGAGACCGGGCGGTGGCGTGACGACAGCGCACTAATTTGGGCCTTGGAGCGGCGCGGCGTAGTCGGCGCACGGTTCGACTGGGCCAGTGTTGATCGCGGAAGCGATTTGGAGGCGCTGGCATCGTTGGCGACCTCGCTGACAGCGTCCTGCGCGTGACGATACCGAAGGAGCAACGCGTAGAATGTCTTCTCCGGGTTGGGGCCTTCACTCAATAGCGCACGCACGATTTCTTGCTCGGGCCGGCGGTGCCACAATATGGCCAAGTTTTCGAGTATCTGCGGGTCAATATTCTGCGCCAGCCCCAATGACTTGTGCGCTGTGTGCGGGTGCGGCAACAGGCGCACGCTGATGAGGTCTTCGTTCGGGCACGGGTACTTTTGGAGAAGCGCGTGCTGCAAAACGTCCGAAGTAGCGATTCGACGCATTGGGTCTACGGTTAGCATGCGACCAATCAAGTCCTGCGCTTCGCGCGAGATCTCCAGCGGCATCTCAAACGTGCCCGCCTGCACTTTAAGCAAAAGATTACGGATATTCTCGTCATCAAACGGCAACCGCCCGGTCAAAAGAGCATACAAAATCACGCCGCACAGCCATACGTCCAGCGCCGCGCCGTGGTACTTCAATCCGGACACAATTTCGGGCGCAGCATAATGAGGCAGTCCGCACGATGTTTCGAGCAACTTGCCGTTGCTTTCCAACGCAGCCATACCGAAATCGGCGAGTTTCACATTCAAATTCCCATCCAAAAGCAAATTCTCCGGTTTCAAGTCCCGATGGCAGATACCCAACGCATGGCAGTACGCCGTGCCCAACACGATCTGGCGGAAGTATTTAACCGCCTCCCGTTCTTGCAACGGTCCGCGCTCGACCAAAAGGTCGAAAAGCTCGCCGCCTTCGACGTATTCCAACACCAAGTAAAGCGCCTTGGACGTTTCCCACACATCGTAGAGCCGTAACACGTTTGGGTGTGTGAGGAGCTTCATGATGATGATTTCGCGCTCAATGCCGTACGGAAGGCCGCCCTTTTTGTCCAGCGGCTGCTCGTACTCCTCGTTCAAGTCCAGTTTTGAGACGACCTTAACCGCCGCCTTTTGTCCCGTGGTCTGGTGGACGCCTAGCAAGACACGGCCCGTGGCGCCGCGTCCGAGCGTGCGCCCTAGCCGCCAGGGGCCGATTGTCGCCGGGTGGCTGTGTGTTTGTGACGCGCCGGACATCATCAGCGTTTGTCTCGAAAGCATGTTTGAGCGGGTATTTAGGGGGTCTTTTTTCAATGCAATGACGTGGTTTTTTTGACACAGGGAATCTCCTATCAAATGTCCTCTTTGTTTCTCTAGTTTCTGCTGCGCTATGTGCCCTCAAGGCGTGGTAACGAATGTCTTATGTCAGTGGCAGCAAATGTCCCAAATAGTAGTAGGAGAAAAAAAACGAGCTCCGACAAACGTGTTGACGTTGCCGGTGTATAAGGGCAAATGAGGTCCGCGGTCTGCATATAGCCACGCCCGTTTGGGTAATTTTGACTTTGGGCCTCGATGCGCGACGCGTGTGCGGCAGGCACGCGGCCTGTTTGCACGCATTGGGATAATTCACCTCGTCCACCAACGTGCGGCCTGTTGGCCGGATAAAGGTTTTCTGGATGGTTACTGAATATCATCCGGGGCTTATACTTTCCTTCTTTTTGCATGAATTCGCAATTGGCCAAGCCAGAAATGTCGTTTAATGGAACATTATGTAAGCTCTCATTATGTACATCAATTGACAATGTTTTATCTCTTGTTACTCTTGACTGTGTCTAGCTTTTACAACACTAGATCCTGTTCTAAACAAATGATGCCATCCGGCTTCTTCGCAGTGCCAAATGCCGAAAACAAGTGTTGAAAGGCGCCTTGCGTCCCCGTGCACTCGCGATGCATGCACCAGTCTCTCGGGGTAACCGAAGGAGCGCCGCTTCATCAGCCAGTGTAGCTTTTTAGTATCCGATAAAATAGAGATCGAGAACGTTTTCAGTAACTGAATCACATATCAGCACACATGTGATTTCATGTTGCGGTTTTTCTAGCTCTAATCTACTATATTGTCGTGTCAGGCGTCACGTTTCTTTGCCAACTCACGAATACCGCCTGTCAGCCGCCTCATCAGTAAGACGCGTTTCGCGTGCATAAATTCAAAAGCGAAAGAATTGCCGCATTCGGGAATGCGATGAGTACTCGCCACATTTCGGAAACCACTACACAATACGTTGTCGTAAATGTTGCCTCCCTCGTCACTAATGATTCCTTGCCGGGTTCACTCTAGTCAGAATGAAATTTATACGACATCTAATGTACTGATTCACGCCAGCGCAGTCTCGGATTAATGATCGAAAAGATTTGTCAACATGAGGTCTGGGTAATCGGGAATTTGGTTTCTTGTTATTTAATGAAAACGCTGTTTAGTATGTGGTCAAGCATGATTCGGGTGTTTGTGTATCGTTTCTCTGGTACTATCCGCATTGGATATTATCTTAGCAGCCACCATTTTCATCATTGAAACTTTTATAAACTCAAATGCCATAGTAACAGAGTCCAAGAATGAAGTCAATCAGTAAGTAGTCCACAAGATACCTCAGGGACTATATGCGATGAGATTTCATGGAACTAGATTCTGAGTTGTGAGATTCCAAGCGCCATACTCTACCCAGATAGACGAAGACTTACCACATGTCGATCACAAAAGACAAGCGAAGATCTGATGAAACGACGCATCCGTGACTTTTGAAGTAACTTTCTGTGCCAGTTGAGCAAAGGAAATAAACGTTTCTCTTCGATATGATGGGCCCGAAACATCGGAACACGGGTGAGCTCTTTTATGGAGTTTATTCAAATATGTAGTACCTCGGACTCAGCTTCGGGTTGTCCCTAAATCCTCATAGGACCAAACAGGCGGTACCGCCTTCAAACTGAAACCATTACTTCTGTATGTCGTGGAAACTTAAACTGTGCCTTGAGCTTTTTTATCGTACGTTGACATCACTGGGGCCCGGCGACAATAATGCTTTTGTGTGTGTACTGGATTATACACAATGTAACTAGACAAGTTCGTGGAAATTGTTCAGATTCATAAAGTGGTGAGCTGTATAGTTTGCATGCTGCAACATCAATATACTATCTGCTGGAAACTTGCCTTCCATTCTTTGTTTCATGTAAAAAACATATGAAACTATGATGCGTCAGTTTGGTCTATTATAGCCCCGCTCTCAAGCATCATGAGTCCGTGCTTACATGATCAATTCTCTAAAGCGTTTGTTTAGTGGATTTCGAGACTTAACGGCGATCTAGCCTATATCTTAACCAAAGTGAATTGATACAGAAGCAGTTTGTTTGCTTCAAAGATGGCTTTTCATATCCCTCAAAATGACTGTTTCACTCTTTTGTTCAAAGGTGACCTTTTAGCCATCTAACGATGCATACAACGCCGCCTCTTCACCAGTCCGCGACATTGAATCGTTGATGGTTTTCTCTAGCTTTCTTGGAGAGTTTTGTTTCTCATTTTTTTTTTTTGAATCGCACATTTTCATGTTGCAAGTGATCGCTGTGTGTGTATGCTACATCAGCCCTTGAGTCACCCACCTTGGGTGAAGATCAAGTGCCACACAACAGTCCACAGGTACGAAACGAATAGCCGCAAAAAGAATTACCTCAAAAGTTTAATTTCCCAATTTCAATTTCCAATCACAAATGCATTTTCTTGCATATCTTGGACACTTGACCATGATATAGAAAAGTCTGTGTGAGTCGCGCTAGTTGCGGCCAGTAAATGCCTGAATCAGCAATGCCTCATCAGGGTCTAAACAATACCCTCCCAAATTACACAATGCAGTGGATGAGGACTCATGAATACTCCATTTAGAAACGTAGCAGCAGAAAAACGCCCGTGGAAAAGAATGCCCCAATTATCTCAAATCAGTAACACTCTACCCCAACATAACCATCTCTATCCACAGTGTGCCTCACACGCTTCCGTGCGTTCAAAACTTCCACGTGTGAGCTTACCGCATGCAGGACAAAGTGCACACGCTACCACACCACCCACATTTGAAGACACAAACGAAACCGGCCTTCGACGCCACTAAATATCTAGCTAATCGATCTGTACCATGCCCGAGTGGGTCTCTTCGTTCCCCGGCTACTCGCCCTTCATGCGCCGGCTCAAACGCGCGGTTGGCGGCGTCTGCAAAACCGGGCCCTTGCCGCGGCATGTGGGAGTCATCATGGATGGCAACCGGCGGTACGCCCGCACGCGGCAGCTCGAGATGAAAGAGGGCCATAGCCTCGGCTTCGATAGCATGGCGTCCGTGCTTGAGCTACTCTACGAATCGGGCGTCGCATGCGCCACAGTTTATGCGTTTTCCATCGAAAACTTCAAACGACTGCGGCTGGAGGTAGACTGGCTCATGGACTTGGCCAAGGCTAAGTTGCTCCAGATGAGCCAGCACGGCGAGCTCTGCGAGCAGTATGGTATCCGCATTCGCATTTTGGGCAACACCCTCCTCTTGCCGCCCGACGTGCAGCAAATCCTACAGGACACTCAAAAACTCACGCAACACAACTCGCGCGCCACGCTCAACGTGTGTTTTCCCTACACCTCGCGTGACGAGATGGCGCACGCGGTTCAGGGCGCCGTGGCCGCGTCTCTACAGGACCCGGGCTTACTAATCGACGAAAGTGCCTTGGAGAAACACCTATACACCGCCGACGCGCCGCCGTTGGACCTCCTTATCCGCACCAGCGGCACCAGCCGTCTCTCGGACTTCCTCTTGTGGCAATGCGTGCCGCTGTCGTGTGCAGTGGTGTTCAGCGACCGTCTCTGGCCCGAATTCCTGCCGTGGGACATGACCAAGATCCTCCTCAACTGGAGTTTCAACACCTACTGGTACGGCCACGGCAACGGACAGACGATGCCACGGGTACTCTTAGATGGCTCGATGCTCACAAGTAGCAGCCAGCCTTCCGTCACGGATTCTGACGCGTCCACTGCCTATGAACGGTACTCTGACCTGCACACAGTCAAGCGGGGCTTGCTTGATTCATCCAGCACCTCTTGAAAGGCTGTAAAGAAGAAAGAGAAGGGCTGCCTGAATTAGACGCCACAGGCACGTGGCAGAAGCATTACGGATACATTGCAGACATCGCGGAAATATAGCGAAAGTATCGCAGAGACATTGCAGAGGCATCAACACGTCCAACATGCTCACTAATGACACATGAACGTTCCGACACTTTCCCAGATTGCATTTGCTCACGCACAAGATTGGTCTCAATAACGAGCAACGCGGCGCTTGCCGTTCTAGTGTGAATTTCGAGCTTTAATCAAACCCAGCGTGCATCTTACGCGCTGATCGGCGCCAAGACTCGCCAGATCTATATGAATTTGCATTATTTATGAAACAGTACTTTTCCTGCGCCAGTAGCTCCAGTTGAATACTGTCGTGGTTGTGAGACTTTGAAGGGACGATGTCTTTGAAGTCAGAGCACCCCAGGCCAGCTGGCTGTAAATCTCGACTCGGGCTTTATGTGTTGTAGGAAGCAAATGGTAAGTTTAAAGACTACCTTTTGACAAGAGCATTTCAGAGACTGATAAAGTTCTATTTCAGTGGGGAAACGGACATCCTGAAAGCCATGGTCTTGCTGCCACATATCTTAGAATGTGCAGTCGTAGTCGAGTCACAGAAGTACTTCGAAGGCTTTTCTATAAAAAAAAGCCAAAAGAGGAAAGAGGGGTGGCCAATACCTGTTTTGGAATCTTTTCACATAAGCAGCTTTCTTCAGATTCTCCGCCCGAAAAATTTTTCTTTTTTTAAAGATATATCACATTATAGGACGCTCTCGTCAGAGTATGACAGGCACACTCAAGCAAGCGCAAAGACTATACAACATATGGCAAAACCCCATAATCGATCGCAACTTCACCCCAGGCGTCGTTTGGCGACACGAGACACTCATCGGAAAAGAATCCGCTTTGAGACCTCTACTCAGAATGAACCTCAACTAACCAGACTTATCAGAGTGTCATCGGCCCATGGGGTTGGTCCTCCCAATAGCGCGAGACAATAGTCGATTCAGGAGGTGGGCGAGGCTAACTCCATTCTCCGCCTCCCGGCGCGGTCTGAATACGCCTTGCGTACCATTTTCACAAACCAATTGAGGTTGCGCAAGTTTGTAGATGATTTGCCAGTGGGTGCAAGCATTTCTCTCAAGTTCATCGGCCTCGGAAAGCCTAGTTTGTTCCACCAGTATCTGGAGCATGATGTGAGCTAACATAGCCTTTGGAGATACTGTTTCTAAACACAAAAGACATTCCATGTCCCTTACAACCTTCGGTGCATCATACATGGGCACATAGGACCCGTAGTTGAAATGATGAAGCGCTGTAAAGTCATTTCGTAAGGGCCACT
>JAKTYQ010000295.1:0-13165 GCA_030674525.1 Metschnikowia chrysoperlae
ACATATTGAAAGCATATCAAATATTAAATCACATAATAATAGAGTTATGACATTGAAGATTACGATGTTATAGTAAGTAAATAAGAATATAATAACTTTAGTTATTATATATATTTACAAGCACGTCCGGCATGGGGCCTGCGTCGAGAGTGGTTAAGGTCAAAATCACGTGCAAATTTACCGTTCAGCGATGCAGTACTGCACATACCATTAAAACACCCGTACACCACAATAATCAAATATTTTTTTCAGGGTTTTCAAGAAATTCACTCTATTTTTGATCTATCATGAAGCTTATCGAGTTCGCGGCGCTTCAATAACGTTCATTCGAGAAGCTTTGTGTTCCACGTTCTCGACTTGGTGCGACTGCAGTCTCGGTCGGTTTGGCTCGTGCGACATCGCAGGAATGTCGTGCCACCCAAAAAAAGAGGCGAGAAAAGAGCGGAAGAAAAGCCGGCCTGCCTTCTATCTAGCACTACCCATCCATAACTAAACGTTTGCCCCCGTATATGTCTACTATCCAAAACTTAAATTCTTTTGGTATGTTCCCGCCCGATGGCCTTCACGAGATTATGAAAGGCTAAAAATTTCCTTTTCCAATCTTCATTACTAACCCCAGATCCCTTTGCTGACACCGGTGATTCTGAAGCTCAGGAGACCAACTACATCCACATCCGTATCCAGCAGCGTAACGGTCGTAAGACCTTGACGACTGTGCAGGGCTTGCCCGCGGAGTACGACTTGAAGAAAATCTTGAAGGTTTTAAAGAAGGATTTCGCGTGTAACGGTAACATTGTCAAGGACACTACTTTGGGCGAGGTCATCCAGTTGCAAGGCGACCAGAGAGTCAAGGTTTCGGAGTTTTTGACTGGCCAGTTGCTGTTGCCCAAGAAGAAGATCAAGATCCACGGTTTCTAGAGAGATTGCCTGGCTTTTGTGGCATTCTGCTGCTGGATATGGAGCGTATAGGTAGTAAAAGAGAATATATGTTTGAGAGATAAAGAGAATACATGCTCGAGTCTGCGTTTTTGTGAAAACAAACGGTTAAAACAAAGTTTATTTTCGATGATTCCGAATACACCTCCTACGTTCATGAGAATTTAGTCAGGTTTGTTGGCCGCGTAGCAATATTCATTTGTGACGCTACCTCCATGATGGGGTCGCGCAGAGGGCTTGTGAATTGTGCTGGATGACTTCCTCAACAAGACAGGTAGACGTTGAATCAAATTGAAGTGCTGCAAACACATAAATTGAAGTTAATTTACGATTTCAGCGTTTTTTTTCTCTTCCAGTCTGTCTTCATCATTTTTCGTTCAGGCTTTACGCCCCAGCCTGCGCCTGCTCACTACGTCTGCGGTTCCACTCGCATCGCGAACATGATACATTCACATTCAACTCATCAGCATTCTGCCTGCAAACTTTCGTATATCTTTCAAAAACGCAAATCATCGGTATTATAGAATCCAAAGTGAATCAAAATGCCCGGCGATCTCAATCTCAAGAAGTCATGGAACCCAGCGCTCATGAAGAACCAGAAAAAAGTCTGGGAGCGTGAACAGCAGGCGTTGAAAGAGCTACAAACGATCAAACAACGACAAAAGGAAATTGCACATGAACGTGAAAAGGAAGAGTTGATAAGGCTTCAGTATGGCAATGACCCCTCCAATATGCCCAAAAAGGATAAACTTGAACTCAACAAGCTCGGGTGGATGTATAATGATGGCCCGAAGACGCAGGATGATGAAAATGACACTGGGTTTCGCGAGGTCGAAGAGGATTTCTTGGCGAAATCAGACGAAATGGAGCAGTTATTGCGGGGTAACAAGGCGGTGAGAACGTCAAGTAGTAGGTTTGACAAGGTAGCCCTGGTGGGCACTTCTGCCGCGCCTAAAAGTCTCAGTGATGACCCGCTCCTAGCGATAAGAAAAGAGCAATGCAAAAGAAGAAGCGATAACAGAGAAAGGTCTCCGCTGCGGCTGAGGACTCATCTGGGTCGCTCTAGGGGCGACGAGAAAGACGCCTACGGGACTAGCCACAGAAGCTCCAGCCACAGAGATTCCAGATACAACGGTTCACGAAACAAAAACTTCGAGCCTCTCGAATCCGGCCTCGACAGGCACCATCATAGAGACAGACATGCCAGAGAATCACGCGATAGAGAGCTCGATAGACACACTGTGGACGGCAGGTCACGTGATAGGTACAATTCAGAACGGACAAGCAATCACGGCGGCCCCCATCCTCATGGCCGACCATCCAATCCATCGTCCCGTGGAAGCCAGTAAAGGAGTTGGACCACCAACGAAAGACCGTCCGGGGAAACAACAGACAGGTACAAGAGCAATAGCCTCCTTGACAAATACTAGTTTGCGGGACTAGATGATGCGGTTTCCCATGAGCACAACATTGCTTGTATGCTTGCTTATATCGGTCACCTTGAAATGGGAACTGGATTTCGCGTGAACAAATTGCTTCTCTATTGGTGATGACGGATCATGACATTGCTTGTGTATTGCAATCCCACGTCTGTCTT
This sequence comes from Metschnikowia chrysoperlae, assembly GCA_030674525.1. NCBI lineage: Eukaryota > Fungi > Ascomycota > Pichiomycetes > Serinales > Metschnikowiaceae > Metschnikowia > Metschnikowia chrysoperlae. The sequence goes on from JAKTYQ010000295.1 coordinate 2,534, forward strand.
CCCTTATCGGGCAAATGCAACGGAACGGAATGCTCGCAATTAGCTTTTGTGCCTTACAAACACAGACAGAAGAAGATCTATCCAAGATAGAAAAGTAGGGGGACCTGCATAGTCTGAAGGCCATTCGGGGTTGCTTTCGTTTTTTTCGATTTCTTTTCTATGATGTGTCAATTTTCGCAGACTAACTCAACTGTGTAATCTTCACCATGCGATTGTCCGTTAACGGTCCATGTGTAACTCAATGCATACATGCTGGTACGCTCAAAAGTTACCAGCATAGGCAAATTAGTCCTGTGAATGGGAAACAACACTGGGAACCATGACGTGCAATATTCAAGTGAACTTTGCTCCGGAAGAATGCCAATTTTATATGGTCCATACAACACCGCCTCAAAGTAGCCGTATATCGCGTTTGCAGTTTCGCCAGAGCCTGTCATGAAGTTCACGACTTTTTGTTGGTTCAAGTTGTTCTTTCCGGGATACAGAAACTCAAACACTTCTGCTATTTCGCCCACAGGGTAGAAGCTGTTCAATTTGACAAGAAACGGGCGACTGGAAGCCAGATCTATATTGAGATCGGTATAGATTGGTTGCGCAAAGCTGCGAAACTCTTGCGGGATCATGACTGGTGAGAATTCTCGGAAAACATCCAAGATCTCCGGTGCTGCCTCGTTGCACCCGAAGGAGCCTAATAACTCTGAAACCACAATGTCGAATGTTCCCAAAACAGAGAGGTCAAGAGCCCGCACATCTCCAGTGATTAGTTTAACGTTTTTCGGCCAACGTTCGCACATACTCAATAGGACGGGGTGGCACTTTGAGTTTTTTTCGATAGCAACAACTGTGTCATCGGCACGGGCGTGTTTCATCACCATCTCGAGCAAGGGCCCTCGTCCAGGCCCGATGACGAGTATGTGGAGTCGGCTATGTGCATGGCTCAAGTCAGATATAGCCATCTCGATGGCCGATTTGTACTGCCAATATTTAGTCCGGTCTTTTTCAAATGTCTCATAAATGTCCAAATCCATATCAACGGAAAGCGGCTGAAGAGGATCTATTAGCATATCAGAGTATGGCTCAAATTTTGGCTCACTTAGCGAGCGCCAAAACAGACATGGCTGAGCCGCACGTAAGCCCTTGCTGATGAGGAGGACCGGGCGGGACGACTTTCTTGCGAGTTCTGAGGCCATCTCGTAGAGCGATATTGTGTCCATATGATCACTCGACTCAGCATATATAGCCGTATATCTGAGGCACTTGTACCGTTGGAGAGTCAGAAATGATACTGGTGACCGGAGTTCTAGAACGTACTGTGGGCCGTTCCTCAGATTTTCGCTGTTGTCCCGAAGTTCCCGGTATTGGCTCAAATCATCAATCATGGGCACAATCAAACCGGTCTTGTAAGGCAAAGACAGCAACACGCTATAAAGTCCTGTAACAGTTGTACACTCTGAGACAGATACTAGCACCGTGACGTTTGGCGGGTCAATTAATTGTGAAAGCTGTGCTTGAATTGTCTCTTCGAGACAGCGGGGAAATTCAAGAATGACATGAGAAGATTGGATAGTTGATCTATCGTTGAACTGAGTGGGTCGTAGCCTCGGCACGTAGAAATCGGCCTTTAGATCAACCGGCTCAAAGCCATCAATCACTACTCCAAACGGCATCTCGTATTGTGCTGGCAGAAAGATTTGCTCAGTCAGGCGAATATCATTGTCAGAGCGATGCACTCAATAATCCGCGTCTTTATCAGATTTAGCGATCTGGGCAAGTCTTCAAGTCTTGGTTCCTGGTCCAGGCGCGCATTGTGCAGTTTATCGAACATGATAGCTCAGAATCCAACACCATCAAAGCATCTAGCCCAGCACAAATCACAAACAATCGTTCATCATTCAATTATGTGTCATCAAAGGAACAGATCGTCACGCCACTACAATTCATGAAATGGGTGGATCCTCAAGGTAAGAGCCTTGAGATAAGAATAGATGGGTTGTTCACTTGAGGCCAAATTGAGGTTTTCTGCCCTCGAGAGCCAAACCCTGACATTTTCAAATGAGGCAACAGTAACAAAATCTCTTGCCGGACTCACAAAAACAGCAACGCCTCTAACTCATTTACTTGTTTGGGACTCTGGTCGGAAACTGCATACGCGACCTTCGTGTAAGACGTGTCGCACCCGCGCCCGTCGTGTATAAGTTCGAATGCGGTCCAACTAGCACGAGAGGTGTTGAAGTCGCAGTGGGAAAATACCAAATCTATCTCTAGAAGAGGCCCAAACATTCATTTCATTGTCTTTTGATCCAGCTTTTCACATCAAGAGAGACATTTTCAAGGGGTTTCAATCCTTTCGCCATTTCCAAAATCACATACCATGAGCAGCCGGCCCAGATACCTCACGGAACCCGAGCGCGTGAAGATACTCGAGTTTCAGGAAAATATCCACTACTCGCCCCGTTACAATGACAAGTTCCACGAGTACCGTCACGTGATGCTTCCAAAAAACATGTTGAAGGCGATTCCGCAGGATTACTTCAATCCGGAAACAGGCACGTTGCGCATCTTGCTAGAGGAGGAATGGAGAGGGTTAGGCATCACACAGTCATTAGGCTGGGTCCACTATGAGACGCATGCTCCGGAACCGCATATCTTGCTTTTCAGGAGACCCATCAATTTCGAACTGTGAGTATCTTGAAAGGGGCAAGTGATGAGCCCAAGTGAGGCAGATGGAGCTTATGGATGAAGCCCATCTACACGCAAGGGCATAAATAGAGACATCGTATCCAAAAGAAGTTTTCCCCGGTAAAAAACACTCACTTTTACACAAAAAGCGCTATCGTTGACACGCCATTGTAGGGAAGGGAATTGACAGCGCCAAACATAACTGGAAGGCCCTTTGGGGTTAAGCGCGTATCAGTGCCAGTGTGTAGATCATTGAATACGTGAATTGCCCAACAAATGCACTTGAATTTGGAGTGACCCCGCTCTATGAATATTTTTGATGAATATAAAACAGCATGATCCCCCCCACTTTATGAACCCAAATTTGTGTTTTTCTGCAGCCATTGACGAACCTCCACTGCAGGCGGTTGAGTCTTGACGCGGCTGCATGCCGTCGCGCAGCACCTCCGCGTATGGATCGCCTCTCAATTTATACATATGGCTATACTTTTACTTCAAGCCAACGCGTGATGAAATGTCTGATCCGTACGCTCGTATCTCGCTGCTGGAACTTGACCAGTTTTTGACTGACGTACACAAAAACATCGAGCACGACGCAGAGCAGGACGATCTGACAGACTTCAAGAAGTTGACGCTTTTTCTTTTCCGATTTGCCAGCGCTAAACTCTCGCTGCTCAAAAGCCACCAGGATGTGGAAGCACAGAAATTTGTTACACGAATATTCGCCGCGATTGAATTGGTGCTCTCGAAACGGAAATCGTTGCTAAATGTCGAGATTTCGCCAGCGGAGGTGGCGCTGATCTCTTTTGATTCTGCCACTTCGACGCGTCCCTCAGCGCCAATCTTGTTCTATGAGTGGGCTGTAGAATTTGCAGTGTCGTGGCTCTCGCAGTTTCCAAACCATTTGGATCTCACAAATGCGACCAAGCTGTTCTTGATAGAGCTCATCAACATTGTTACGGTGCATCTCCATGGTCTCAAACACAAGAAAAATTTACGCGCCCGGTTGGTAGCCTTGCTTGATGCAAGCGTGGAAAAGGTTTATCGTTACGCACTGTCAGAAAGCGAGACAGAACTACATCCGCTCGCCTTTGGCTCCGTTCTCTCGACCACAGTTCATTTGTTTACGGTGCTCAATGATCACGAGATTACGTCAAAACTCATCCTTCACACTGCTGATTACAAACATCGCTTTCAGTCGCATGCAAAAAAGCTAGAGTTCGCCATGTCATCAGCAAATGTTATTGGGTTGGAGCTGTCGCTGTCTGAGGCTTCCTTGAGCCTTTTAGATACCTCAAAGTCAGTACTTCTCCTCAACCTTACGTCTAACATCATTTTAGACCGAACAGCAAAATGGTGTCTGTATGAATTGGTGCTTCGGTGGATCCATTTGCACTTTAGTCAATGCCGACGAGAATGTAATGCTGCGCAAACACTCGCGCGATATACTAGGATTACCTGCATTTCCTTGATGCGAGTATTTCTCTGCTGCCGTCTGCAAAACATCGCTTCTACCTTTTTTGGCTCTTTCTCCTTATCACTGTTCGAGATTCACGAGGATTCACCAAAGAAGGCTCATCTTCCTTCGGTGATAATGAAGACACTTGAACTCCTTCGTCTTCAAAGACTATTGTTAACAGATCCTTCCTCCATACGCCCTATCACTATACCTTCTTCGTTTTTGGATCCTGAACTCGATCAATTGCGAGGAGATATTCTCGAAGGGAGTAATGGGAGCATAATGAAACAACTTCTGTTCGTGATTGATAGTCGCTACTCCCTCACGAATTTCCTCACGCTGAGGGAAGGTCCACCGCAGCACCCAAATATTAAGAATTGGCTCACTTACGTCATAGGCCTTATTCAAAAAAAGTCAAAAGGGCCCGAGGGCAATTTGTTGGAAGAAAAAACAACCTTGTACTCATTTCTTGGCGTTTTGAAAAATGTCCCATGCATGATATCGGATGACTTTGATTTTCAGTCGGGAATGTGTATGCACTGCTCAACTGTGTCTTCAAAGAACTTGTATGAGTCCATCCTGATCAAGAGAAAACAAATCTCCGAGGTGAATGAGGCTATGGCCATTTACTCTGTGATTATTGGGGATTTTTTACTCAAAAAATGCCACCTGCTTTTGTTTGATGATAAGTTGTTGGCTACCAATTTCTTGCTTGTTCTTTTCAACCTTTTAGCAACATTCAGGCTTCCTGATCGCGATTGTAGACCAAACAATCCATGCATACAATATGTTCTTAGGTGTCTCGTGAAACACAGCAACAGGGACGTGAGGGTTTTAGCAGCCAGGGTTTTGCCCCTATTTCTAAGGCGTGAGGCCGATCAAGCTCTGGAGCTTCTTTTCAAAGCAATTTTTGGAACTTTATCCAGCATCAAGTTTAGCTCTTCGAAAGAAAGTACGCATTTGGCCGAGTCTACTATGCTAGCTTTGGCCGAGCTTGCGATAACTAGCGATGGTGAATGGCTATGTGTGATTCTTATAACATTGATGCGTGCCTTAGGGGGAAACAACGAGCAACATATCAATTTTGCATACAACTCCATTCTTTATATCAGTTCAGCAAAGGCCATGGCACCATACAAGCTTCTTTCGCCCTACCTCCCCAGCATTGCAGAGACCATTGTCGAAAACCCCCGGCTTTTCTCCCGACTTACAGAGCTACTTGGAATCTCCAAAAACTACTTTCTCAGCAATACTCGCGAGTACACAACTCCTCGCTTATTGGAATACTACAAGCATGATTTTGTGCAAGATATCGCCAATGCCTCAAACATGACTAAGGTGAAGTTGCTTACCAAAGTCTTGCCTCGCATACTTGCAACCTATCTTTGCAAAGACGACCATAACGACACAAAATACATTGTAAGTGTGTTGAGCAACGCAAGCCCTAGCTACAGATCCGTTAGTATGGCAGAGTTGTTGCCGAATATTGGAGCAGTTCTTTGGTTCATTTTGCTACAAATGCAGGTGAATGAGGATGGAACTTTGGAAAACGAGAGAAAGATAATTCGTGCCATTGTTTTTGTGGCTAAGATCAATTGGTCGAAGAAGCCAGAAAACGCCTCATCATTGTCACTTCCCGATGAAAGTCACTTTGATTATGTGAGTTATATTTTACACGAGCATGTGCTCGAGCTTGCGCAAAAGTTTTCGGAGATAGTTCATCAGATCAATGGAATAAAGCCCTACATGGAAAAAGTCAGCTCTATAAAAGCGATTCAGTTTCTTATCACGAGAAATACCGAAGCGGCAACATGGGCACTAGGACAAATTTCGACATGCCTCCAGGCAGCAATGGAGTCTCCCTCTTTGGAAGCGCATGCACTTCAATGCTGGAATGTCCTTGTTCAGAGGCTAGAATCACCGAAACTTGTATCTTTGTTTGACATTACTATCTCGTTGATTTTCCAAAGATTTGAGGTTTTCAGTTTTCGCTCAAAGACTATAGCTGCAGAGATCCTCAAGCGATTGTACCGAGAAATTACGGAAAAGTACAACAATTATGGGCCATATTATTACTCATACTCGTTTGCTAAAGGCCTCGATAAGTTTTACGCACCGGATGCGTCCTCAAACGCGATGCTGAAGCTCAAGAACAAAGTGAGGCTTTTCCCTGAATTGACAAGAAGATTGCAGACAAATAACAAAGTGGTCGTTCATCAAGCTCTTGATGATCTCATCAATTTGTCAAAAAGTTACCAGCAAAAGTGGCAAACTGAAAACATGAGAGATGCATCAGATGAAAGCGATATATCGAAATTGATAAGGACAGTGTTGGATCTATCTGTACAATTCAAAAGCAAGGACCCATCTTTGTCTACCAAATGCGCAACTGTATTGGCCAGCTTTGGTCTGCTTGACTCGAGCAGGTTCAATTTCAAAACCATCAAGGCCCAAATCATAATCCTTCACGATTTTCAAGATTATAGCGAGAACGCTACTTTTTTGGTGGACTTCATTCAAACAAAGGTCATCAAGAACTTTTGGGCATCTAATGATCCAATGAGACAATTGTTTTCGGTATACTCTATGCAATGCTTTTTGGCAGTCTTGGGATTGGAGCCTTCAATCTTGCAAGACGAAAGCCAGGGCGTCAGAAGTGATGTATGGAACAGATTCTCTGAGATTGATAAGTCTACGCTCACCCCTTTATTGTCATCACGGTACTTTGCTTCACCCCCGCGGTATGAGCCGATTGAGTTTCCACATTTTCGTTTAGGTATGAGGTACGAGAAATGGTTGATAGACCTCACCACGGAATTCTTTCGAAGACCAATCGCCCTAACATCTACTCAAAAGGGCAAGACAAACACAAATTCGACAAGAGGTATAATTTTCCAGACCTGCTCTATGCTCATAAGAGACGAGGAAGTTTCCATATCTCTGTATTTGCTAAAATATGTTGTTTTGTCGCACATAGTGAGCGGTGATGAGCAGGCTCGCAACGATTTACTCAAAGAGTTTTTGAGTGTCTTGAATACCGATGCGAGTTCCAATGTTGGCTCCGAGAGAACCGAGAACACGAGATTATGCTACCAGGAAATTTTTGAGGTTCTAGACTACTTCAATGAGTGGGTCTCCGCTGCAACGGAAAAACTAGGGGACCCGTCTCTTTCCAAAGTGGATGCGGCGATGTTGAAGAATTGTCGGTGGCAAGTGGTGAGATTTTTGGAGGAGATCCCAACAGAGCTTATCGCTTTCACGTCTTCGCAATGTGATTCCTATGAGAGGACCATCTTGTATCTTGAAAAATGCTTCCGAAACGAAAAAAACGAATCAAAGGACACCTTGGAAAAACTCAACATTGCGAACACATTGCAGTCAGTGTACTCCAATATTGAAGACTATGATGCTTTGAATGGTGTTTTGAGAAAATTTTCTACGAGCAACTTGGCCGAAAAGCTTGATGCATTTCGCTACAACGAAAACTGGTACATTGCTCAGGAGTCTTTCCAAGTCTTGCGGGAGATTGGAAGCGCAGATGTTCGCATCGACTGCAATACGAGCTTGTTAAAATCCTACGCGAATCACGCGCTTTATGAAAAGGTGCTTTCATCGCTAGACTCGCAGATTGGCAATGGATCCATAGCCCAACTTCCTATGGCGTGGGTGATGGTTGGACTTCAAGCGGCACTTGAGTCCGGTGAGCTCGATGAAATAACAAAGTGGCATGATGCTGCTGCTACTATCGGTGCACCTCAAGACGTGGAGGATATTGTCACTTTTGAATACGCCAACAGCTTGATGTCCTTTGTGAGACAAGACCATTCAAAGTTCAACAGAAGCATTCAAAACATTTACTCGATCATTGGCCAGTCTTTATCTCTGTCGATGTCTTCGTCATTCTCCAGAAATACGAAATTGATGAGGCAGTTGCACATCATGTTTGATTCGTCTCTCATTGTTTCAGCAGGATTGAATGACGCCATATTACTGAAAGACGACTTAATGCTTACCTTACAGGAGCGAATGAAGAACACCGACCTTGACTTTAGCACTCAGTGGAAGATTCTTTCAATGCACAAGCTTTGTTTTGAAGTGACTGAAAGCAACGATCAGATTTCGACTATCTTTTTGGCAACCTCTGAAATAGCTCGCCGTGATAAGAGACTTGACATCGCAACAAAATCGATCGTGAAAGCGATGGCTCTCAACGATCAGAACGCTTCGGTCGAGTATGCGCATCTTCTTTGGGAACAGGGAAAGCAGACAGAGGCGATCAAAACATTGTCGGAAAATTTAAACTTCGGGGATCCTAAAACGAAAGCACGGCGTCAGCTACAGTATGCGTTATGGCTTGACGAGTCGAGTCATTCATCGTCCGCAACAATTATCGAAGAGTACACAAAAGCTTACAAGCTCGACAGCAGTTGGGAGAAACCATTCTTTGATCTCGGAAAATACTACAGCAAGGTTATGGAGTCTCATAATGACCGTAGTGGAAATCATGAAAGACATATCATCCGGTTTTACCTTCATGCATTGAAACTTGGAACCACCTACATTTTTGAGGCTCTACCAAAATTGATTACAGTATGGCTCGACTTTGCGCAGAGACCACCCAAAACAAAAGAAGCCGCCAAACGGCTCAACACGATAGTGCAGGATCTTCTAGAGCAGAAGGACGATATTCCCATGTATATCTGGTTTACGTCCATCACACAATTGTTTTCGAGACTAACTCACTCTCACGAAGCTAGTGTCAAAGTGATGATGCAAATAATTGGTTCTCTTATCGCTACCTATCCGAAACACAGCCTTTGGTATGCGTTGTCTCATGTCAAATCAAAAGATGCGATACGAAGAACAAGAGTTAGTGGCATCCTCGCGGAGTTGGGAAGAAACCAGAATCTTGGTGAACACATAAACAACGCACAAATTTTGTTTGACATTCTCGAAGGACTCGCGTCTTTCAAAATATCGTCAAACCTGGAGGTTGCGTCTAAGAAATGGCTGTTATCTAGGGACTTCAATGTTACAGACACGCACAAGCGGTACACCGCTCTAGTGATACCAGTCAAATCGAATTTGGAGAGGACAATTCCGGCTTCCAACAAGTCGTGGCCATCGTCTTCCTCAAGGAATGGGTGGCACGCCTTCCCAAGATCGGCATCTATTACGTTTGACGGGTTTGACGACAAGGTCAATGTGTTCCAGTCCCTTCAGAAGCCCAAACAAATCACTATAAGAGGGTCTGATAATCGTCCGTACAGACTTATGCTTAAGAAAGATGACACCAGGAAAGATGCGAAAGTGTTCGAATTCACCAACATGATCAACCGTATATTGTTGACGAGTGCAGACGCACGCAAGAGGAGTCTTATTGTCGAGAATTACTCCGTCATACCGCTCGCGGAGGATCTGGGTGTTATTGAGTTTGTTCAAAACGTTTCCACGATGAAATCAGTAATAAGCGTACAGCAGAAGAAAGCAGGTATGGCTGTTGACGAAAAACGAATTTTCCGCAAAATCGGCGAGGCGCAAAGATTGGCTAAAGCCCGAAACTCGTCTGAGCCAACTGTCGATGAACCATTGGTATCCTTTTTCCGATCTTTGTGCACAGAGGTCAAACCAGTTCTTCACCAATGGTTCATCGATCAGTTCTCAGATCCCGCGGTGTGGTACTCGGCAAGAAACTGCTTCACGCGGACGTCAGCAGTCATGTCTGTTGTTGGATATATCATCGGTTTGGGAGATCGTCATTGTGAGAATATTCTTTTCGTAAAGAAAAGCGGTGCAGCATTGCACATTGACTTCGACTGTCTTTTCGAAAAAGGCCTCACTTTGCCGACCCCAGAAGTGGTTCCCTTCCGGCTTACTCAAAATTTGGTTGATGCAATGGGAATCACTGGAGTTGAAGGTTCATTCAGAGTCACTTGTGAGGTCACTGGAACTTTAGTACGGGCAAACGAGGCCTCTTTGATGAACATCTTAGAGACCCTAGTCTACGATCCATTATTGGACTGGAAGACTCTGGAGAAGCCGCAAGAACACCTCAAGAAGGTGCGCCGCAAAATACGCGGTCTTTTAGACAGAGAAGGGTTGCCGATGAATGTGCACGGGCAGATAGACTACTTGATACAACAAGCATCGTCCGATCAAAACTTAAGCCGTATGTATGGGGGATGGGCAGCCTACATCTAAAAAAGCAAATGAAGTCATTCCCACATCATTCTGCTATTAGAGCGGAGCTGTAGATATGTAGGGAGGCAAGTCGTCTTCACGCTGTTCCTGCAAAGGCTCCCCACTAGCGTTGACCCTAGCAAGAGAAAGATCCTCGTGATTTGTGATCACGCTTTCCGTTCCAAGTTTTTCTGTCACAACCGAGTCTTCATCAGCGTGCGTCTCAGGTGAGAGCACACTAGTGACTGTGTCGGTGGATACTCCTCCAAAGTCCGAACTCAACCCGATCGTCGGTTGGTTAACCGCTGGCGCCT
>JAKTYQ010000296.1:0-13135 GCA_030674525.1 Metschnikowia chrysoperlae
GAGAAAAGGTAGCCCAGAATAGACGAATTGTCAATGGTTTGGCACAATACTGCTTTCTTATAGAATCCACCTACGCCCGGTAACAAGTTCCTGTCAACGGCCTTTTTGTCGGATGAGCCCATCTCAACCGTGGATTTGAGCTGGAGAGCAGAATCAAAACTCGCTTGAAACGCGGCATTGCTGGATAGATGAATTTTGTCTTTGAATAAGAATAGAAAAGAGAAAACTAGTTAAACACGGTTTGAAATCCAATTTTAGTTTTTCTCTCAACACCTCAAACACACAGTTTTTGGCTCCGCCAGGTGAGCGTCAATGAAATGGAGCCAAATCTCAATACTTCGAAAGAATACACGCATAAAACTCATACCATAAGACTCTCGAAACTTCACAAGGATTGCTATGATTATTTTACGCTTATTTCCATCGGCAGCATTGATATAAGAAGGTCATAGTGCTCCAGTCCCCAAACCACTCGATATACAGCTTCCATGCATGAGGTTCTTCTCGTTCTGTGCAGCAGTCGTGATATGCGTTCATATTCTGAATTCAGCAAGTCTATGCGGACAAATCCCAAGAAACCACAATTTGACTTCTTGTTTTGTCGACCAATTCCATGTTTGCAGGTATGATGGCCTCTCACGAGAAGTACTTCTAAAGCTTTTGGCATCCAATACTTCCAAACTAGAATCACATGATCTCGATTTGCATGCATTAGGTAAAGCGTTGGAAATCTTCATTGCTGTGTTGAAATCCTTTGTTCGAGAACCATGCCATGAGGGTAACTTCAGACTAAAGGCCTGTCAGAAAATCTTCCAGAGTGCCGAATTTGCGACTCATGAGATATTTCTTGGTGCCACTTTTTCAACGCTACTGAATGTTGAGAAGACTTTTCTTGCAAGCGACAATATGATTGCACGCCAATTTGAGTTTTCCAATTACATGTTTCAGGCCATGGGGGAGGCTTCACGTATGCTTCAATCCTACAGATTTCCAAAAAACGCCGCCCATTCTTTGGTGCATGATATGATTCAGCTCAATGTACAAATGTTGACTTTGTTTGATTCCAACGGCATGCCAGACCGCGACAGTAAAAGCTATGAGAAAGAAGTGGCCGAATGTTCCCGAGCACTCGATCACTGGTCCAGATCTTTTGCCATTTTGAACGATGTTTCACCTAGTACGCGAGTTGTCTTCCGCTCGCAAATGTCAAAAGCCGGGATGACCATCCAGGTATTGAAAGCCAAGCCTAAAAAGATCGGGGGAGATCAGCCATCCATTAGCAAGCATCCTAAACCTCGTGGCAGACAAGCCTGTTGAGCTAGGAATACAAACGAAGTCATTATTATGCACTATTTTCATATTTCTTGCTCCAAATACTCAGATTACTCAAAACATTAATTTTCCTCATAGAATTAGGAGCACAAACGTGATTAGGAGTTCTATACTCCGTGTTCGTGGAAAGCTATAGTCAGAGAATCAATCAGGCAAAGTGAAGTAGGTGGTTCCAGACATACTACGAATATAAAATAAGTATGAGACTTCCTTTCCATCACTAATGATATCCTGCTCATTGTTTAAAGGACACGAGAGAGACAAAAAAAGAGTAAGAAAGATTTGCAAAAAAACAAACAAGCGACATGTTTTTTTTCCTGCTTGATACTTCTGATTAAGGACTGGGACCAGAGTCGCTTACCTAGCCCTCCACCAAACTGTATATGAATATATATGGAACTCGCTACCAGGCGTGGCGTTGATGTCTTGGCTTGACTGTGTATGAGATTAGACTATGTTGTCATCGACCTTATGGTCAGCAATGCGAGCCCATCCGGTGATTGGCGCCGTCTTCGAGCGTACACCTCTTTGACGGCTTTCAAAAACCAATTTTCTTGAGTTTTCCGAGGATGTGTTGACCGGCGCCAACATGGAGTTGGGGTGAACTGGACACACAGGCCCTGTGTGTTGCCACCAAGTGGTCGTACACTCGTGACAAGTATGCTCCAGCATGCCGTCTTTGGTGGTTTGGCTTAGACAGAGATGACATCGCGTCACCGACGTGTCGCCTACCACATCAAATAGTGGTGCGTAGGACCCAAAATTAAATGGGTGAAGGGCCGTGAGATCGTGTCTAAGTAGCCCCTCTTTTTTGTACAAAACTTTCCAGAATTTGCCCATATTTTGATCGATTCGACCTCCGGACAAATCTCCTGAAACCGTCCAAGGGTAAGCGGTAACAGAGCTTCCTGTCTCCTACCAATATTTGGTGCAAGCCAATTCCATTCGAGATGAGCCACAAATGCTCATGATCAAAAAGAAACAGGCTCATTGAATAGTGTTTGGCGCTTGGGATCCGCACAAATATAGTGACCCCATTTCATCACCAATTGTTCGCGACCTACCTGATCTATGTGGTTATTCCGGCTCCAGTCTCGTGTGCTACAAAAACATGACTCAAACGGAGATATTTGAAAAAATTAACAGAGTGACAGATCTTACTGTGAGGAGCTTTGAATAAAATGCCAAAGTATTGCTATTTCAAAAGGCTAGTGCTGATTTGACTACATCCTCATTGCTCTAAATTGTTCCATGACGCGCCCGGTGCGTGCCATGCTATTACCACCACGTTGATAGATAATATGTGAAGGAAAAAACAAAAACATCTCAGTAACACCACACAGAGCCCGTGGCCCAGAAAAAGTCACGTGCAACTCAGATCATCCTCGAAACATCTGTTCCTAGAAAATCGCCTGCCATGAATTTCTCTGCCAGCACGAGAAAGATTTAAAACCACTACAAAGAAATCTGGAGTGCATGCGGGCGAAGGCTACCAAGATTTCAGCTTTTCTCGCGCGCGAAACGCTCACCTATAATAACTAGCAGCGATCATCCCAGCCCAGCAAGTTTCACGCAAAACCACCTAAATTCGATTCTAACCAATCGTAACTTTCCATCTGGACCTTTTATACACACACAGTTTTTTCAGGCACGAAAAATGGACGCTGTGGGGAGATTACGACAGGCAATCACGGCGAACGAGCCGGTCGAATTGAAGACGGTGGGGGATGTTGAATCAGCCGCTGAAACGATGAAAGACGCCACGCATGTGCGGCTAGGGAAAGGCCCGGCCAGCGCATTGTACTCGCTTGACGCGCTCACGAATTTCTACAACGAAGACGAGCAGCAGACGCTCCGGCCAGTGCTCTTTTGCTGGTCCCACGATAAATCGTCGATTGTCGACTACAAGACCGCGTGCTTGGAGCAAGGAATTGCTGACTTCAAGTTTTTGGTAAAGGCCGAGTTGACCACTTGGCTCAGCGGCAAATCTGACCTGTGCAAGTTCATCAAGTCCGCCGAGAAAGATGCTCTGAATACCTCAGAATCCGGCGTCGAACCGGCGGCTAAAAGGCAGAAGGCCGACCCGCAGTTGGCGCGTGTCATGCAGCACGAAGTCGACTCGCTCGATCACAATGCCGCGTTGCGTGGCACGAAGAACGTGATGCTTCGCAATCTCATTTCGGACGCTAAAAAGTTCACCGCGCAGTTGAAGCGTGCTAAGCCGCTGAAAGCAAACGCGCGCGGCTCTGCTTTGGTCAAGAAACAGCCCATCATTATCGTTTCTCCCGCAACAACGGCCTTGCTTTCCCTTAGCAACATCAAGGAGTTTTTGGAGGACGGCAGGTTTGTGGAGCCCGATTTGAAGCGCTCGGAAAACAATGTCGTGACTATCTCGCGTCCGCTGGACCGCTTTGTTCCCGCAGCGCAGCTGATCATGGTGGTGGACAACGTGGACCTCTTCACGAAACCCGAGTACTGGGACCGTGTCATTGCGATCTTCACTACGGGTCAGACCTGGCAGTTTGCCAAGTTCAAATACTCGCGCCCGGAAGTCTTGTTCCAGCACTACCACGGCTTCTACGTCGGCTACCTGGGTGACATAGTTCCTAAACAGATTGCCGACTGGAACGTGTCCGTGGTGAGCGTGGATCGCGGCGAAAAGCGGTTCCGTGACAAGATGATTGTGCGTGACTTGTGGATGCAGCTAGACAAGACGCTAGCCGCCAAGAACTATGGAGTTTAATGGCTTGGAGCCTATGGAAAAAGTTACGCTGGATCTTGATGTTTGGCCTTGTCAAGATGTTTTTTGCTTTTTTTGAGACTTAAGTTTTGAAGACGCGATAGTCGAGATCCGACATCTGAGGGTATCAGTTGATGTGCAAATAGTGCTGCTCGGGGGTGGGATTGGCACACAAAAAGGTTCCAAAGGGATGCTTTGTATAATGTATTATATTTGGTATCGATAATCAGATACTGCATAAAGGTATATGTGCTGTCGAGGCATTTAGAAACGATTCGGGATCTACCGGAGACAGACTTCATGATCAAACTTTGAAATTACACTCACCAATGACGTGCACAGATTTGTCAATATTCAGACACACAAATATCAGTCCAGTCTTTTCCTGAAGCATTAGAAACTGACTTGTGTGGTCTCGTATTCGGGGATATTATAATACCCCAGTGTTATTTTAGTGTTTAGAAAATGTCTTCGCCAAGACTATCAATGTCTTGAATAGTATAGAAATTTACAATTAACTCAAATGCTTTTGGTTTTTGAGGAAGCTCGTGCTAGCTTTTGCTCTCTCGGTTACGGAGGTTTTTTGTTTTGCCAAAACTGTCTGTTTTCACTAGAGCCAATTGAGCGACATACAACGGACGATTCCATATGACTCATTTTCCTGAAAGGATTTGAAATATTCAATCGACAAAACGATTTAATATGTGCGAGGGAAACCGGACGTGGAAGGATGCGAAACAAACATCACGCGTATTTTCAAGATTCTGCCGGCTTTACATCATGGGCGATTGTCTTCCTTTGAACAATGATGTCTGCACAAATGCCTGAATTTTTCGGGAGCTTTACCCAAAAAGGCCAAAAACAAACAAAGAATTTTGCTCAAAAAACTTTCGAATGGTAGCAGGCTTCTCAAAGTATAATCGCTCGGGCACCTTCTCTGTTGCATCCATATCCTTTCAAACCCCCGGCAACTATCTGTCGAGACATCCTAGAATATAATCTACTCAACGGGAGACAAAAACAAGCCGTTTTCTCAATTTATTTGCGTAATTAATTTGTAGAAGAAAACTAGTTTATATACCATCGTTGAAATCTGCTTCTTCGAAAACTGTTTCCTACTCTCGTTTATGCACCCAGCCATGGTTCTGAATGCCCGGGCCGGGCTTACGTAAAGCACCAACCAATTGATCGAGCCCAATTCAAAGCAGCGCAAAATGGATTGAACTTCAGTTAAAATGAGCTTTCATGTATAAAGGCGGCTGTATTGCTTAATAAGTGATCAATTTTGGTTATCAGAACATTTGTCCACGATCCTCAGCAGGAAGACAAGCTTGAAATTAGTGGCAACCGCAATTTTCTCCTCATTGGCCGCAGCGGCACCAACCACGGACAATTTTGGAAATGCTCTTGCCCGAAAAGCTAACTTATCAGAATTCCAGGTGATTGGATATGTTTCTCACGAAAAACGTTTGTTTAAATGCGAAAACAGCTTGGAGTTTCAGCAACAAGAGTCGGCGAAAAAGTCAAATTAGCGGTTGACAGCAGAAAAGGCTTGTTGAGGAACTCATTCGATGCCGGGCTTTGTGAAACGGCCTTAGACTCTTATGAAAAATAGTTGTTGGATTTTGAAGGGAAAGCAAAAGATTTGGCAAGCGACAACTTCAGCCTTGAACTGGTGCTCAGTGCCCTCGGAGACCTATAAACTACAATGACGGAGACCGGGGAAAAGATACCGAGCTTCAAAAGTTGCAAGTATCCTGACCAGGAGTGTTCGCAGGAGATGATGGTTCTTAGCGTGGAATTGCTTGGCCCAAGATAAGAACGGCAATGTTGATGTTCTGGATCGCGATTCGAAGCGCGGTTTTGAGGATAGGAAATCAAAGTTCATCTCTTTGCAAGAAAAGGCCAAGAGAGGCTCCAATACGTTACTGGATATAGAGGACACGGTAGAACAGTGCCCGGGTTTGTGATTTGACCTGATCCACAGTAAGCTTGACTGTGTGTCATGGCCGCTTTAGGCAGATAGGCACATTTTGTTAGTCTATCGAGAATTCATGAATACTACTTTTTTCTCATTTTTCCAAAAACGGCTATGTCTCTCGCAAAAAGCATTTAACGAATACTACCTGACAAACCGAGCCGCATAAGAATAGGTTGCTGATTGATCTAAACGGCTAAACTAGTTACTAGAGAATGATAATGATAAGTCCCGCGTGATGGAAAAAAATGAGACGTACCGAAAGCAAAAAAAATAGCTTGAAATAATGAAATGAGGCTCAAAAAGACAAATTTGTTATACTAGCCCAAAAGCGGGGTCTAAACAACGTCATTAGGCTTGCTAGTGAACATGGAATTGCCAATGGATAAATTGCCTTTGAACGTTCCCTGGAAGAGTGAAATATGGTTGTGGTATACTCTTACGGTCTTTCGGCAAGAAAAATTGTCAATGCTGTGACATGAAATTCTGTATTGACCCAGCCATCGTGAACTCACCCTCCCGTTTTCGGTAACGTTATTTTTTTTTAAAAGAAACAAATCGTATCAACAGGAAACCGCGATTAAACGGTCAAAAATTTATATATCTATAGACAAAAAATTTGCATACGTCGGGTTAGAACACTGAGTAATGAAGTCCCCCGACTTTCCCAAGCCTTAAATCTTCCTCCTTATCCTGGCCGCTGTATAGATAGTGTCAACTTGTCCGTATTTTACTTCGTTCCAACGCGAAGTTGGTTCTACCCCATAGGCTCGTGTCAAGTTTTATGTGATTTGGCTATGAAGCGTCCGATTGAAGCAAGGAATTTGAAGAGGACCGCGAGATTAAGAGTCTCCAAAAATTCAAACCTTTCAGGTCATGAAACTCATACTTCACTGCCTGAAAGAATAGCCCGAGCTGTGACTCTATATATCTTTATGTCTATGTACAAGAATATGCATACTATAGTGGCGACAGCAAAGAGTGATCTTTTGATTCAAAACTGGTGACATCAAGTCATGAAAAGCACTGGTCAATCGTCAATAGATTTCAATTTCATCTCTAGCGCCTCGTGGGAAACTTTTGTGCAAGTGCTCATTTTGAGCTGTGCCATTCTTGAGAGGTCAAGAGATAGCTATGCAACCTCGACCTATCAACTAGTCTCAACACCGAGTTTAATCTGTTTTGGTCTCACTGGAAGGCTCGTTCGAGTTCGATGAAGCGGCGGTAGAGATCGTCGACGGCCATATTTTCCACTTCCCGAGAGTCACGTGACCGCACCGACACGGTGCCATTGGCAATATCTCGGTCGCCCACCATGACAATGAATGAATATCCTTTATTGAGCGCGTCCTTGATGCGTGTGCCCACCGTTTCGTTGCGTTTGTCCACGTCCACGTGGAAATTGTACCCCGTGAGCGGCGCCACTGTGTGTGCACCCATTATATCGCCTAAAAGCCGTTTTTGCACATCCTCAGCGGCGCCCAAGTGCCGTGAAGACACGGGGATGACAATAGCCTGCCGGGGGTTGAGCCAGAACGGCCACTTGCCCTGATAGTGGTCGAGCAAAATCGCGAAAAACCGCTCCAACGACCCGAAAACGGCCCGGTGCACCATAATTGGCCGGTGCTCACGGCTTCCATCGGCACCAGTGTACGAGAGCTGGAACCGTTGCGGGAGCTGGAAGTCGAGTTGCACAGTGCCGACCTGATGGCGTTTGCCGAACGCATCCGTGAGCAAAACGTCGATTTTCGGTCCATAAAAAGCACCATCACCCGGCCGTTCCTGCCACTTGTCTGTGCATGCATCGAGCGCCTCCGCGAGCTGCCGTTCCGCGGTCTGCCACGTTTCAGGCTCGCCCATGTACTTTTCCGGACGTGTCGATAAATAAAACTCGATATCTTTCTCGGTAATGCCAAAAACAGCATATGTGTCTTTGATCATCTTGAGTGTGTTTGAGATCTCCTCATGAAGCTGTGCGAGCGTGCAGAAGATGTGGCCATCATCCTGGTGGAAACGCCGCACGCGTGTGAGCCCCAGGAGAGCGCCGCTAGCCTCGTTGCGGTGTAGTGACGAGAAGTCAGAGTATCTGATCGGCAATTCGTTGTAGGAACGGTCGAATTTCGCATATATCAAGCAGTGGCCGGGGCAGTTCATTGGTTTAAGCCCATACTCGTGCAGGGCGTCCGAATCGACAGTTTTGGTGGTTTCGGTGGCTTTGGGTTGCACAAGACCTGCGGTTTTCTCACACTCACCGCTATTTTCGCTGTTCACAGCTGCTCCGCCGTGTTCAAGCTCCCCATTCTTCAATTCGTGCTCGATAATTTTGCCACTCACATGAGCATCACCAGATTCCCCAATAAGAGCCTCTTTCTCGTCTCTCAGCACGGTTCCTACAACCTTAAACATATCGTCCTTGTAGTTCTGCCAGTGGCCTGACTGTTCCCACAAGTGCGTCTTATATATGAGCGGCGTGACCACCTCGTCAAAGCCATGGCGTGTCTGCTGATGCTTCATAAACCCAATCAACTTGTTGAACACCCGTGTGCCGTGGGGCAAGAAAAACACCAGCCCGGGCGTAACCCGGTCAGTGACGAAGAGCTGCTGCCGCGTGGCGATAGCGTGGTTCGCCTGCGTGGCCAGTTCCTTTATATTGGTACTATATCGTACGCAAGCAGTGCGTAGAAGCCTGAAACGCAGTTTCATGGTCACTGCTGCTTTTCGGGTATGAAATTATGCCGTCTTTGGATGCGAAAATGAGCTTTTCTTCACGATTATGCACCTCGCTTTGGCACGCTCATGTGCGCGGCCTGCACACAGGCTTGAGCGGCATTAAGTATACAGTGAGACCTATTGTTGGATTTTATGCAACACTGTGTTTAATGCGCTGCACACAGGTGATTACAAGATGGGTGACAGTTTGGAAGGTGCTTCAGCCTGAGTATCTCCAAGCCTAGTGCACCTTGTGTATGTAATCTAGACTAGCTATTGCTTGAAAAAGTCGTAAAAAAAGATCTCTCATTTATCCATGTCGTGAAAATTTTTCACAATGCGCTCGGGTCGTGCGTCTCCCGAGATCGCTGTCATCAATGACCTCAAAAACCAACACTCCCGAACTGACCCTAGGGACAGTTGTTCTCAGAGGGGCAGTTTCAATTTTGTGGGTCACGTGTCTGACTCCCAAGATCTCCCGAGTCTGAGAATAAGAGTCGCAGCAAAGACCTGTAAGCATTGAGGGGGAGTGCTTTTGTAACCATGTCTGCTATGTTCATCATCGAGCTCACATACTCCAACAGGTAGTAGCCATCCGAAAGCCTCTCCCTGATGATCTTCATTCGTATATCAACCATCTTCCGAGTGTGAGAAAGAGATTTCTTATGGCAACAGGCTATCACGGCTTGGTTATCCTCGTAAAGGTGTGTCCTCAACACCTCGCATCCTAAATCTCTCATAAATTCAACTAAGTGTACTGTGCGGTCTTCGGCAATTGAAAGCGCAGCCAATTCTGCTGCTGCGGTACTCCGGGTGATGTTCTTCTGCTTCTTGCTAAGCCACGCGATGAGGTTGCAATTGATGTAAATAGTCATTTTGGGTACCAGTTTGACATCTGCTTCTGGCACGAATGAAGCATCCGAGAACGTTTCCGCAGTGAAAGTGCCCAAAGGCCCTGGGTTCTTGATTCAGCTGTATTCTAGCTTCTGGTCAGAGCTCTGACTAATGTATCCCATACAATACATGAGTTTCTTGAGATCCGTTTGTGATGGGTCGGATGCCCTACTCGCTAAGGGGTTCGCAACAAAGGCCAAATCTGGTCGTGTGTTATTTGCTGCCCAGTTTATGCTCCCTGCTCCCGATTCATACTTTGTCTTCATGGAGCCAACCAACGTCGGTGATTCATCTCTTGGTGTCTCGAAAAATGCATCCTCCTTCGCATTGTTTGTAGACCCATAGCCATCAGAATCCACCTTCATGGGCATTTTGTGCGGGAATATGCCATGTGGTCTAAATTTTCATATCAATGCCTCTAACAACATTCGTTGGCACGTTGTGTACCCCGATTCTGTTTTCTCAAATTCGATTCCCAAATATTCTGAAACAAGACCGAAGTACTTTAGATCGAAGACATTCTCTAGATCCGACTTGAAAACATTTAACACTCGTTCGTTACTCGCGACCAAGAACAGATCGTCGACGTAGAGTGCCACTATGAGTCTCCCGTATTCTGACTCTTTTGTGAAGATCGTCTCTTCGAGGTCATTCTGTTTGAGTCCTAGCTTTTTGAGCTGCGAAGCTAGACATGTGTACCATTCAAAAACCTGATTGTTGCATCCCGTAGACAGACTTCTTGAGTAGCCAACAGTGTCCTTCTTTCATGTCATATCCTGGTGGTGGTGTCACAAAAATTTCTTTTCCTTTTGCCAATGGTGCGTTGAGATAGGCCAGCTTGATATCCAAATGGTGTATAGGGTAGTCAAGTTCCGTTGCGATCGCAGTGAGCGTTCTGATAGACAGTAAATCGACCACTGGTGACAGTACCCGATACTTGTTAAAATGGATCCCCTCTTTTTGTCTGAAACCTTGAACAACACATCTCGCTTTATATACTGCTCCCTTTAAGTCATCCTCTTTATGTGTATAGACCCATCTAGTCGGTATAACTTGTACCCCTTCTGGGATTTTGGTAACCTCGAAAACTTCCATTTCTTTGAACTTGTCAAGTTCGTTCTTCTCAGAATCGACGCCCTCTCAATCTGAAATATCTAACCTGAGCACGAGAATTCAAAATCGGCGTCCCCAAAAAGCTCCATACTGCTCTGAAGTATATACCATTGGCCACCTTTTACCCAGCCAATTGCCTGGTTCCTGGGTGCCATTCGCGGCCTCAGGGCCTAGAACATAAGCATCACACTGAACAGGCACTACATAATCACATTGCACACTAGATACATATTTCCTCATGACTTTGGACGATGCATGTGACGAGATTCTCTCGCTGGGAATACTCCAGCACGAATATGGGATCCCTGTGCTCTGGCCACGTACGGCCCCACAGGTGCAGAAACCAGACCTCGAGAAAGAGTATTATGACTTGAATAAAGAGTTGGCCTCGAAAGTGAACAGGCTAGTATTTTTGAACAAAATGGCAGAACTACGGCAATTGGATCCGCACAGGATCCAAGAACAGTACCAAGAAGCGTTCGAGGACGAAATGTATCAGCACATGTCCTTTGCTGAAAAAGAACGTCATTTGCGTGGAATGACTCGCTTCAAAACAGAGGATTTGACCGGGGACTTTCTAACGGCGGCACTCCCGATTCTAAGGTCGATTCATCAAGAAAATCTGGCCTTGACCGATGCGGAGTTTACCATTTTGAATAACCTTAAGAAGCTATATTCTCACTATAATGAGCACCCAGCAAATATCAGGCGGCTTTTGGCAGAATACAACAAGCAAAAAGAGGTTACTACGGAAGAATTGGAAATTCAGGATGAAATCGAAAAAATTCTCGCCGAACTAGCGCCAAATCTTGCCGAACTAGAGTCGTGTAATAACGAGTACGTGACATTACGAAACTCGTACGAAAATAAACTTCAGGCACGAGATACCGATTTTCTGGAGCCCGCGCTAAAACGACTAAAACAAGCTTCACAAACACTCTCTAGAAGACTATCCCGGCTTTCATCTTTGTGTGATTTTCTCCCGAACTTTGTGCTTTGCCAGGCCACAAACTGGTATACGGATAAATCACTATTCGCCGTGGTGGATGAGTGTCAAAACCTTGCAGAAATACTTGAATGTTTCCCAAACGCACAAGACTTCAGGCTGGTTGAAGGTGTGATGAAATCAGACCTCGCAGGTTTGCTGCTATGAAGATGTTCAATTCAAAGGCTCTATATACATTGTCTAAACCTGGAACATTCTCTTGTTGATCACCTCCCAGTTGATGCAATCAAATACCTTCTCCAAGTATACGCTTTTGCCCGTGACACCGTAGTCTGTAAGAAACGCCACGTCCCAGAAATTGACAGCCAACACCGGGAGCGTGAAGTCCAACTCGCCGGCCGCGCCTCTTTGCTTCACCTGCGTCAACTCCTCATATGTCTGGGGGTCGATGTTGCCGTTCAAGTCTAGGCTCTGGTTCTTGCCGTGGTAGTAGGGGGTTCCATCGTTGTGGCATAACATAAGCTTGAACGACTTGTCCGGGTTCTCCACCAAAAACACCCAGCCCTGGCCCTCGGCGGCCTCGGCCAATCTCACGGTTTCCTTCTTCAACGACTCCAATGACGAAATCCCCGTGATACGCTCAAGCAAGAACCGCAGTGGCCGCGTTGTCGCCGCGTGCGTCTTGTCCGTGAGTTGCTCAAAGAAAAAGTGATTGTTATGCGCCTGCGAGGCGTAGTGGAAGATGTGCTGGTCCGTGGTCCGTTTCGCTGTCAGTAACAACAACTGGAACGGCGTGCGGCCCTCGTGCCTGGTGCCAACAGTGTTCAATGTGAGGCTCGTCGTGAGCAATTTCTGGTAATCTGACCACGCGGTAGCGTAGCCCGCTGGCGAGTAGAGGCCCTCAATACCATCTAGGGCAAACTTGTCGTGGTTCTTCAAGACGGGCACATCGTGTAGCATGCGCAAACCGACACGTGTGTTTTGGGATTTGGCCGCCGTCCGGAGAGCCCTGGTCAACATTCTTTCTGTGCTCTGTAAGAAACATCTGTAGGCATGATTGTCTTTTTTTCCACCAGGTGGGCTCTTGGTGTGCACACAAGCGCGAGCGCAGCAGTTGCGAAAAGACGGGCCGGCTGATCAGTACGGCTCCGGGAACCTATGGTTAATACTGCTGCAAGCACTTTAGCCCGATTTGAAGGTATAGAAACATCGCCATTTTCATGATAATTCTCATGAAACAACGATCGTATTGATCCATGTTGTGGTATGACTAGCGGGGTTGGGGCGCAAGTGGATCATACGCTCTCTATTTTGACTCCTTTTCTCCACTCTGCGGATAGATTTGCTCAGGCTCGGCATACTCCTGCTAAATCCGTGAATCTTTCATCGTTTGGAGCTTTCAGATTATGATCAGCTGCATTTG
>JAKTYQ010000297.1:0-12984 GCA_030674525.1 Metschnikowia chrysoperlae
AGTGCGCGTCAGAGCGGAATGTTATCTAAGCACCTTCATTGTTTATCGCGTGGCCAATGCTTGTTCGCTACAGGTCAACAAGCTTTCTTCGCCTATATACACAGTGCAGTCGCTCGCATTGTTATTTTGCCGGATTCTGTTTGAGTAGCCTCATTATCTTTTTTCAGCTACAACTCTAACTTCTGTACACCCAAAAACTCCTACTCTGCAAATGTTATTCTCACACTCAACCGATACCACCACCGACGCCGCCAAGTTCAAATTGTGGGAATCAAAAATTGCAGATTACCGCAAGAAACTTGCCGCAGGCGTCCAGGACCCGCACAAGCTCTCCGACGCCGAGGTGCCTCTGGAAGAGGTATTGGATGCGGGGATCAATGCAATTGAGGTGGTTGAAAAAGCCTTGCTGGCAAAGGAAAAAGAATTGACCGATCTTGAGGGCGTTGCTATCGCGGCAAAAATCGCTTCAGGTGAAGTTTCTGCTGTTGAAGCATTTGAAGCATATGCCAAAAGGGCGGTTATAGCCCACCAATTGACCAATTGTGCGATGGAGCTTTTCTTGGACGAAGGCTTGCAGCGTGCCAAAGAACTTGATGATTACTTCAAGAAAAATGGGACCGTGGTGGGTCCTTTGCATGGTTTGCCTGTGTCTATCAAAGAACACATCGACATCAAAGGTAAGGTCACCCATTCCAGTTACGTCGGCTGGCTAGACCGCGTTTCACCAGAGACATCGGTGTGTGTGCAGAGCTTGTACGATTCAGGGGCCGTGCTCTACATCAGAACGTCAGAGCCGCAAACAATGATGCACTTGGACTCAAATAATAATATCACGGGGAAAACGAGAAACCCGTGGAACACAAAGCTTAACCCTGGTGGATCATCCAGTGGCGAAGGTGCGATTGCTGCAATGAAGGGCAGCGTTTTCGGCTTGGGCAGTGACATTGGTGGGTCCGTGCGGGGCCCTGCTGCATTCTGTGGCGTGTGGGGTCTTCGCCCGACATCTAAACGTCTTTCCTTGATGAATACCTCTTGTGGGTACGTTGACCAAGTCCAGGAACTTGTGTATCCTGTTTTGGGGCCTTTGGCAGGCAGCGCAGATGATATTGATCTTTTCATGCAGGCCAGCATCGGCAAGGAACCATGGAAAACTGATGCAGAGGTGCTCCCAATCCCCTGGAAGAACGTGGCCGAGCCCGAGCCGAAATCTTTGAAGATCGCGATCATTTACGATGATGGGTATGTAAAGCCCACGCCTCCGATCATTAGGGGCTTGAAAACAGCGGCGAAGACACTCGCTGCAGCTGGCGTAGAAGTCGTGGAATGGGAGAATATCGCCGTCAAGGAAATTGTCGAAGCCGCATACGCGGGCTACAACTCAGACGGAAACCACACGCAGAAAGACAAGCTTGCCGCATCTGGCGAGCCCCTCTTGCCTCTTACAGCCAAGAGCTTTTCGTTTGGATGTGGCGACGCGGGCCTTTCGGGCCTCGAAATTCAGAAGTTGACCTATGTCAGGGACAGCAACAGACGTAAATACTTGGAGCGGATGAACGCCGCCGGTATTGACTTCATCTTGTCCCCAACATACGTTTCCGTGGCAACAAAGCCTGAAACTGTGAATTACTGGGGCTACACCAATCTCTGGAACATGCTTGATTTCCCTAATGTCGTGTTCCCTACTGGGTTGCATGTGGACCCCGATTTGGACGTGAAAGACGAGTCGTATGAGCCACGCAATGATGTCGAGAAGTACGAGTATGCCCTCTACACCGGGCCAGAAGATTTTGCAAATGCCCCAATTGGCTTACAATTGACCGGCAGGCGCTATACTGACGAGACAGTGGTGAAGGCAGCGAAGGTCTTGCAGGGCATCATCAGCCAGGCCTAAGCAACCATGAAGACCGGGTAAGCCTGTGTGTAGGCGCGTGCACCCGTCATGAAGAAGTATGTGGATTTGGGACCGCAGCCGAGCTAGTCACTCTGGAATATTTATAGGTTTTAGTTTTTGTCAATTCTCAGCAAAAAGTTGTTGCACCACAAAAGTGTCACATTGTAGCTGGGACTGAATAATACGGCTCTCATGACTTGTCTGCTGAAGCGGCATCGCGCGTCGGTTTTTGGTCACATGACCCATATACCGATTACTTATTTTACCCTGAAGTACCTAAAAGATTCCAGCTAAATGCCATGAGTGCGTTTGCTGCTCTCGGGAAGCAAAGAGACGTTCAGGACTACTGCTACCCTCATCCTGTGCCTAAGCTTCTCGCAGGGCCAGTTGAGAGCTCGAACTTTACATTCACAATTGACAATTCAGTCTTCGCACCATCGTCGGTCTTTATAGGCCTCCTACCTTCTGAATATTTGGTGGTCAAAGGTCTCTACCAGCTCAAGGTTCACCGAGGAATATGTTTACTCAATAATGTTCATGAGGTTCCCCATGGTGCAGCATTTCCTGTGGTCACCAGCTCAGCTGAATCTCTTCCGACATTATCTGCGCCCGAGAAAGACCATACTTCTCCCAAAACACAACTTAGTGACGATGAAACATTGTTCTCCCAATGCAGCACAGTTATAGAGTTGAGTAACTGGGAAATTGGACTTCAGGACCTTTGCAGGTATAGTCCTCTGTTGGAAAATCTATACTTCAGTAAGGATACTCAGTACACGTTCGAATTTGTGCTTGGACCAGAAGAGTCCACAAGCGCAATCTTTTTTGATCAGCATTCACTACGCACACTCAACGGCGTATGCCGTCAGATGGAGACTGTAGTTGTATTTGGGGTACCCAATGGCGGTAAAAAGACCTTTGCGAAAGCAATAATCAACAATATGGTACTTGCACGAAGACAGCCGGTGGCATATCTTGACCTTGATCCAGGAAGCATAGACAACGACGCACCCGGGTGTTTGTCGTTACGCGTGGTGCGTAAAGCGGTCTTGGGAGAGTTTTTTTTCTGGACACAAGAACAGAATGAGGAGGATTTGCATCGATATTATGGCTTCACCTCTTTCGCCGATAAACCACATCATTACGCCCGTTTGTGTCACGAATTGCTCGCTCACTACAAGCAACATCTCGAGCATAAAGGCATCCCGCTCGTGGTGAAGTATCCTTGCTGGATCAAGGGGTATGGGAAAGAGCTTCTCATGGAATTCAGCCGTGCATTGAACCCCAAAAAGATGGTGTACTTGACACACAACAACGCTGTGTCGCTCGAGGATTTCGAGGTAGACGCATTTGAGGAGACCGATCATCCAGACTATGAGCTGTTGGCTGGATTTCAACACAGAGACTGCTCGATTGTGAGGGGTGTGCGAAGAGATAGAGGGCTCACCAAAAATGAGTTGTTGTTTCGCAACAAACTTCTCTACTTCCACCAAGCCCCGAGCCAAGGTTTTGACTTTAAGAAGCCCATTTTCCATACTGACCCTGTGAAACTTTCATTTGACCAAATCTCCGCCATAAGCGTGCTTCAGCTCGAGGCCTACCCTGACATGACTCGGGAGGACGTTTACACCATGGTCGAAGCCACAATTATGGCCATCTTCACCGTGAAATCCTCCTCATTACCTTCCTCAAACTTTGCCGAGAAAATCTACATGAGCGGTTCCGAGTTCACCGAGCTCGATGCGACATTTGTCGGGCTTTGTATGGTGCACCTGGTGGATAAAGCCCACAACTCATTGAACGTCTACCTACGAGACGAGGATGAAATTTCCAGACAAGTAATCAAGGCAAAAGAGCAGGGGCATTCCATAGTGCTCGCTCGAGGCGACAGTCAGATCCCCACTGTGGAGTTCACGAATGGCTTGTCTGGAAAAGAGCCCAAAGTGCCTTACGTGAGCTACACCCCAATGCAGAAGCTAGGCGGCATCTGGAAAGTGCGCAGAAACATCGGGAGGAAAAACCAGGGCTGACCAAAAAGAGTCGAAAACCCAGACCTCACAGTTTACCGACTGGCAGATCGAAATGATTGTCTAAGGCGAAGAGGCTTGTTGGCCGCACGTGATTATTTACCCGAGATTCTTCGCGTGCATACTGTGTAGCATAATTACGTCATAAATAAATACAAATAAGTAGACGACAAAGAGTCGTGATTCGTGAAAAAAGAATCATCGTGCAGATATTCTGACCCTAGAGCTTTAACCAGTTGGAAAGTAGAATCAAAAAAAAAAATAAAGAGTTAATTTTTGCCCTTCACAAAATACGTCACCGGCCCGGCCAACTTACTTGGTGCACGGGTCTCAAACGGCACCTCGAGTACTCTATACCGTTGTTCCCATCTGCAACTTGTGAACACACGCCGAAACTATACATATTATGAGAATCAGCCAGCTTTTCCATGCTGCCTTGCTAGCCTTGCCCGCGTTGGCCATCGTTCCCGAGGCGCGGCTAATCAATAATGAGCATGAAAACGGCCGCCAGAGCCGGTTTTCGCTTCCCAACTTGCTCAAGGTAGACGATGTGGCTGATCTATATTCGGATTGGGATATTCGTGGCACGATGGAGCTTGAGGCAGGCAGGTTATTAGTAAAGGAAGGCAGCGGGTCGGTGTGGGCGCGCCAGCCCTTGGCCAACTCGAAAAATGAGTGGACGATCGATCTCGTGTTTAGGAACTCGGAGCAAGAGGACGTGGACGACCATTCGTTCTTCGACACAAACGGGCTTTCCTTCTGGTTGCTTGATGGTCTGATTCCTGAAGATACACTGAATTTTGGTGGACCCAAACGGTTTGATGGGTTGCAATTCTTGATGAACAACAAGGAATACAGGGGGCTCAAAATTTTCGCCAATGACGGCACAAAAGACGTGGTCAACGCCGAGGCTAATGCGCTTGGCGGCTGTGCAGTTAACTACTTGGACTCAATGGTACCGTTCACGATGCGGGTATCGTACTCCGCGGCTCGGAACTGGTTTAAGGTGCAAATCGACAACAACTTGTGTTTCAGCACTGACGCGTTGTCTTTCGGCGATATTTCTGGTAAATTGACGCTTGGTGTCTCGGCGTCAACAAACCCGGTGTCCAAAGAGTACTGGGAAGTGTTGAAAATGGACATCTATGATAAGCTTTCTGAGGACGCGCGTGACGACCATGGCGTTGCCGGTGGGGCAGCACAGAAAGTGGTCACCATGACGCAAACGGAGACTACCAGACCCACAAACCCGCCACAAAAACGGCCTTCGCTCATGGAAAAAATCATGAACCAAGAGCGCAACGCTGCGCCGCAGAACCTCGATAAATTTGAATCTTCGTTGGCTGAGATCGCGTCGAAATTGTCTCTTGTGGAAGAGGCCGTGAACGCGTTTGACGCCACCAAGTTGATCGACTTATCGGAAGCGATTAGTGGCATCAAAAAGATCCAGAGCCTGCAACTGTCTGTGCTTTCTGAATTGAAATCGACGTACGAAAACTTCGAGTCCTTGTTGGCGTCCCACTACAGAGAAATGACCGAATCTGTACGCACTCTTAACCAGGAGGTTGTGGATGAGATCAGAAGGCATCGTGCAGAAGTTCATAGTGTATCGGGCAAAGTTGATTTATTGATGAACAACCACAAGGAAATCCAGGGGCAGTATCAGACTCTCGATACCAGGTCCTCAGAATCTGAGCTATTCAGCACAATCGTGAAATGGGTCTTGATTCCCTTGATTGTGGGCATTGTGGCGGTGATCGTTGTAGTCTACAGGCTCAAAAAGGACATTAAGCACTCGAAGTTGCTCTGAAGCTTATAGTACATACGGCATTAAGAAAAATTCGACACGGGAAAGAGGCATTCAAGAAGGCTGGAAGTAGCTATCGTCTGAAGGCATTCATTGATCATATGGATGATCTTAAGTATGCGAGCTGTAATTGCCACTTGAAAGACTCACAATACTTGGGACCGACTTGTGGGCCGAATCAAGTACTTTCACATTAGGAACTGCGCCCTCGCTAACTGTAAATCTCAACTTTATGCCAGCCGCTGACTCCCTCGCAAGACCAGTGGTTATAATTCTTGCAATCAATTTGATTTCGGGGGACCCCGAGGTGAGGCCAATGGGCTCAACATATCGCCACGTTATTCTGCTCAAATCCTTGTTAAAAGATCCCTCTGGCTTCGAGGAGGCGGAAATAGAGGCCACCGAGCTATCCAAGGCTGCAGACACCGTCAAGTTGTCTAACTTGATACTGTTGCCGTATGCGGGGTTCAACGACAACTTGATGATGAGGCTGGCCTGTTTCGGTTCAAATTTCCAAATTTGCTTCACTATCACTGGCACATGGTCGAAGCCCAGGTCGAGCAGATACTTGATACCTCCCAAGGTCTTGCCAGCAATTGGCGCCAAATTGAGGGTGTATTTCTCTGAATCGTGCTTCGCCATCAATTGATCGTTCAAAAGATACTTGGAAAACTGTGTCGGAATGTGCACCGTAAGAGACTCAACTGGCTCTGCTGAGTTGTAATTGAAGGCAATCTCACCAAGAACCTGCGCCTTCGTGACAGTGCCGTCTTTGAACGTGGCATTAATGATTTCGGCAATGGAAGTGTTTAAGCCTTCCCGAATCAGACCATCAGAAGGCCCGAAATGTCTGAAATGGTCCTGCCTCATCAACGAATTTCCCGTCGTTTGGCTCACAAGCGACATTCTATCGTTCGTATGCGGCGGGACATATGACTCGCGCGACTTTTGAAGGTTCAGGAAAGAGTCTCTTTGAGCATCGTGGGAAGCGGGATGAGCTTTTCTTGAAGGAGGCGGGGGTGGGGGTGGACGCAAGGTTGTCTGGCCTGGGGCAGGTTTCTTTTCCTCTTCAGCGCTGCGTACCACCGAGGCAGTTGATGAATCACTTGTACTTTGGTCGTCAGATGGAGTTTCTGGAATCACCGGCACAGAGTGGTCGGCAAAAGTCTCTGAGTGCGGCGCGGAGGGTGTTTGTTGTGGAGTTGAAATCGACTTCGCTTCATCTCCATACTCAAAACTGTATTTACCAGAAGAATCATTCCTTGAGCGAACCTCAGGTTCGTTGTCAACTTTGGGCGGTTGCCCCAAGTCATGTGCATTGAGAAGAGATAAGCGCCTGCCTTCTTTATCAATTGGTACGTCGCTCTCGTCCTCTGATGATGAATATCTCACGAAGTTGGCTTCCTCGTCTGCATCAGCAATATGACCTCTTTCTTGATTGTCTTTTTTAGAAGAATTGATTGCATCAGCAGGCTCGGTCTGCGTATACTGCATTGGCTGCCGCGGCTGAGATGGTTGAGCCGACTGTTTCGGCTGCTGGGGTTGTAAAGGGACGGCATCAAAGGATGGCTGTAATGGCTGAAATTTCTTGGAGCCAGAATCGATTTCCTTCTTTTCAGATTCCTGCAGAAGATCATAAGAGCCGCCATTTGATATTTCAGTCCTGGCGGGAGGTTCCTGTAGCTTGTGGTCATTTTGTGACGCGGAAAACCGTCTGGCAATCGGTGTCGAAGGCGTGTTCTGCACAGAATGTCTGGTGTCGGGACGAGACCCAAAAGTTCCTTGTCTGGAAGGCATGGAGGCAGCCGAAGCGTCTTCGGGGATAGTCTCTTCGTGGCTCGCAGTATGGTTCTTTTTCTTTCTCCCTAAAATTGACCCCATCTTCAGCCTCAACTTCGACTTTCTCTTTTCCTTCACTGGCGTGCTGCCGGCGGTGGATCCGGAGGTCATCGAGGCAACTGAAGGCCTGTTCTTCGGCTGAGGTCTGGAATCCGGGTGGGCGGACGGTCCGTTCTTGCTCTCAGCGGCTGGCGCGTGTGCGCCCACCATATAGTCAGTATAGAGGCGCATCTCGTTATCGATATGATACTCTTTCAAGATGAAATTCACGGCGTTTTCGTTCTTGTGCACCAACCCAGCTGTCTTGGTATTGACTGTGTTTAAATAGGAGATGAATGCATTGAATATCAACTCCTTTTCGAATTTTTTGTAGTTCTCAAAATTGGCGAGAATCGCTGGTGCCTTGACATTCCAGTTATACGCACCGTCAGCGTCGTCCAAGTGCGCCTTCATTTCCAAGAGCTCCTCTGAGTTGACCAACAATTCCGAATACTTGAAGTCGTCCTTGAAAGCGGCGTTGAATTGGCCCAAAACGTCTTTTTTGATCACCTTGATCATCGACTCATTCACCTGAATCTGTGACATCACTGACAGCGCGACGCAGTTCCAGATCTTGTCGAGCGAGCCGAACTCGGCGCCGGCACCCGTGAAGAAATTGCGGCCGTTAGCCACCAACGCATTCAAGTCCAGGTTGTATCTGGTTATCATGGCGGCATAGTTGGCAAACCATACCAGCAAGTTTTTTTCAATGAGCCGCGAACTCAACTGCAACGAGTGCGGAAGGAAGTTTGCCACCTCTTCGGGCGATTTCGACGTCAAGATTGTCGTTGGAAATTCAGACTCGGCCATCTTGTCAGGGGTGCAAAAATAGGAGATTTCTGGGGCGGCAAGCTTCTGACGAGTAGGCGAAAAATGAGTCTCTTTAAAGAATTGTCCGTTTTTTTATTTGCGATATCTAAGCAAGCGAATAGCAATAGGCTAGAGAACCTTGGCCTGGTTTGGTGAGTTTCGTGCCGAGAGCGGGGTTAGTGGTTGTTTTCCATCTGAATTCCCGAGGGTGGTGCTGTGCACAGGTCCTGGGGCTGATTGCGGAAGAGCAATAACTTTCGAAAAGGTGCCGATTTGGTTCGATCCAAGCGCGCACGGGGGCCCCGGCCGGCACGGCCGGAACATGCCATATGAGGCGCAAAACTTAGAAGATGGTTTTTTCTGGGTCCCAACTATTAGATCTTTGGGCTAGTTATTTCATTGATTGCATACTCGGGACCTTGTTCTTAAGTCAAGTTCTCATTGATTTCCATCGATGTGAAGTATTTTTGCGTGCAATTCTTAGATATGTAACATTACGCTCAATGATATAGGTTAGATAAAAATAACAATTCTTGAGCCACTTTCGAGAAAGTCAATTTTTTCTTATTCTTCAATAAGGGCGAACCAAGCGAATGAAAACTTTGCAAACGGCTTTTCATATTTGAGCATAAGCCACCAAGTCTATCCCTGCCGCAAGAGTTGTAGCAGCAGGTGGGTGAATCACAGCAATTGGGGCCATGACAAATTACACTTTCGCGCTCTGTCACGCCAAGATCTCTACTCCAACATGGCGGGCGAAGCGGGGGAGGATTTTCTATATGTGATATAGTTTTGTGGAGAACTGGGTAAGCAACTGTGTCTCCCAGGTTCTGAACCAGATGTATCAAGCAAAGAAAAAAAAAAAAAACAGTCGTCGATCAATTGTACCAAGTCGAAGAAAGACTTTTTACTGTACTGACTCAAAACGAGAGTCTAGACCACCGTGAAAAGAAGCGAAAACAAGGACTTTTGAGCGAACTACGTTTTCTTGTGCGACAACTTGGTTTGTTGATATCTTGCATCGAAACGTGGAGTAGGCCGCCTCATAACGTTGTACTTTTGGATTCTCTCTGGAATACGAAGTAGAGATAACGCAAATCCTTATATTCGTCTCGTGAAGTTATGACTATTTCTGTCGTTGAAGACTTTCGAATCAGATCACTTGTACGGCGTGGCGTTTCACGAAACCAAAAGTCTAAGATCGCTGCAACCCTGAGGATATCACCTGGGTATTGTGAGATACACACTTTTCTGTCAGAGCGTATTAATATAAGTCTATATAGGAGCCAGCTCATGCCTGCTGAACTGACAATGTCCGTGTCATTCACAAACAACTAGTTGGATGCCGTCTCATCGTCCGAGCCAGTAGCATCTTCAACATCTGTCTCGTCATCGTCCACGCGCCTTATCAACCCGGCCACCGGCGGTAGCACGGGCATTACCACCGAAGAAGCGCGCGACAGGCCGCGTGAACTTTCCGCAGCCAGCGCCTGTATCGGAGCAGCGTGAAAGCTGCCAAAGTCGTGCTTGTTCAGCTGTGGCGACGCGAGTGACATGAGGGAGTACACGGCGTCCTGCTCCGAGGCACCCTCTGACTTTGGCGGCGACCGAATACTGATTGGCGGAAGCTTGAGCGAATTGGCTTGTTGTCTGTTTTGCGAATACTGATCAGTGAATGCCAGCCCGAACGATCCGCGTCGGTGGTCGCCAGTGTGGCTCTTGCGGCGCTCCTTCGCACGTGAAAGTGCCATCATTAGAGCATTTTGTGCGCTTGACTCCTCGTCAGGAGAGGGCATGGCGATCTGATGCAGGTACAGCGGCTCGCCGAAAGAGTGCACATCCTGGTCTGACGACGAGGGCCGCGTGTCGATTCGTGGCAGCGCCTGAAGCGTCTGCAAATTGATATTAGTGCGGGCTAAGTTAGCGCGCTCGGCGGGAACAGGAGCCATGCGCGTGGGTGATTCCTTACTGGCGAGATAGGGCCCGCTAGTGAAGTCTAACTTTACTGGTGAGATGCCCGAGCCAGTCTTGTCCTTTTGAAGCGAGCCAAAAGCCAGACTGAGCCGGCTTTTGAGCTGCGAGCTGATTTCGCCTAGCTCTTTTTTGCTCGGACTCGTATCATCAGCGAATAGCCTCTTCCCAGGGCTGAAATACTGAGGCGTCTTCATGAGTTTTGTGCGTCGCGTCGTCTCGCCATCATCGTCAGCAAAGCCGGGGGTTTTGAGCAAGTTGTGTGCCAGGTAGGGCAGTACCGCATCGCCAAGCCGCAGGTCCGGTGACCGAGCCGACCCCAGGCTGCTGCGTTTCATCCCGGGACTAAAAGGCACGGAGTCATGTAGCGCATCGGGCGTTGAAAGTCCTGCCAGCAACCTTTTACGGGCCCTGGCCGTTGGCGGCGTCAGGGGCGCTTCTAAGCGCACCGTTTTCGGATTCGGAGACGAAGTGGGTGTTGAGCTTCGAGTACTCATTGTAGTATGTTATGCTTCAAGAAATCTGGTCTTGCCTTGACTCGACCGACACAAAAAAAACACAATCAGAAACTGAAAGCTATTCACTTCTCGAGGCTTATCAGCGGGAAAAAATCAAGGCTATCACAGATAAGAATAGTCTGTTGCCTGTCAATGAATATGAGGGCCTTGCGCGCGGAGTAAATGAAGCGCTATGTCTGCTTGAAGCCAGCGTCTATCAGTCACAATGTTTTTCTTAAACCAAAGAAATGTCTTATTGCCGAAATGTCGACAAAACCTTGAATCGTTGTCTAGATTTGGGATTGTTAGACGACTCGCTCAACGCTGGGCGGTCAACACCGATATAGAAACAGCCAGCAAAACGGGTCCAGCCGGTAGAACAAAAAAAAGCCCCTTAGAACTGAGAGCGTCCAATTCAGAGAAATATTACCAAAAAACGACGAGTTTTCTTGTCCTTTTCGTGGCAAATTATAAAGTATGAATCTGTTGAAGGCACACAGCAAAAGTCCGCGGTAAGGGCTAACTCAAACGAACAACGTTCCTCGGATACCAACCAAAGCACACCAAAAACAAGGTATTGGCCGGTAAAAAGTGAAAAATAACTTAATTCTCCTTCGATCAGCAAAAATAACGCTCTTCTTATAACGGCTAGAACGGTTCGAAGGTGGACGTGGGGGCGCTCGCTTTCGGATTATCTTTGTTTCGTGACACTGTTTGGCACGCACAGCTGCATCACGTGACGCGCATCCGCGCCTAATTCTACAGTGCTGGCTTGCGTGGGTGCCGTCTTAGTATGTTCATTTACGCACCGCCGCGCCTCGTGAGGCACAGCACACGCATTTTACGACGATAATACAGATTCCGCTTGATGGGTGGTGAAACAGACGGATTTTTGAGGGTAATGCTGCAAAAACACTTCAGAGAAAACGAACTTTGTTTATCTCGTGAAATCATATTATGCTTCGTGGAATTGCGTCTCGTGTTTGAAGCTGGAATGGACTTTGGGGAGAGTCCCCGCCAAATTCAGTAGTTTTGTGGGGTCAAGGCGCGAACCAGTTTCAGATTCTTCGAAAGTT
Source organism: Metschnikowia chrysoperlae (assembly GCA_030674525.1). NCBI lineage: Eukaryota > Fungi > Ascomycota > Pichiomycetes > Serinales > Metschnikowiaceae > Metschnikowia > Metschnikowia chrysoperlae. Next base: position 11,958 of record JAKTYQ010000297.1, read on the forward strand.
TATTCTTTCGCAATTGAAGACTTCTCGTTTTACCGAAGCTTGCTTGTAAGATAATTTGGAGGGTTTAAGTGTCACGATGAGCTAATTCTCGTATGAGAAAAGAGAGACCCGGGCCCTGAGGGTGCAATTGACGGAGATTAACGCACGTAAGCACCTGCAACATTGTGATTATGGAACTGACAAGCAGGTGCTGTGATCCATTGGAAAAATGTGTTTTGAATCGGAATATGTAACTTGAATGGGTTCGATGAAGACTCTCTGAACCCAGCATGATATGTCTTTTGCTTAGCTACCACCACCTCAGTACCCTCTGGATTTTGATGAGCATTGAAATCTTATAAGGAAAAGGGTTTTTAAAGAATCAAAGAGAGGAACCGTGCACGGTCCCCCAGGTCTTGTTGTTGTGGCCGCACCTATTTCACACCTAAAGAAATATCGTGGTTCGAGTAAAGGCCCTTTCACAGTCAAGTTCCGCGGGGTTCTCAAATTGTACTTCTCGGTGATCGTGAATCACCTATATTAACAAATAGCTTCTGTAAGCTGGTATCACGTGATTCGCCATAAAATGCAAACGTGGTGACCTCGGTCTATTCTCTAGCTATTTGAGCTTCTGGAGACATGGTGGCATTCCGCACATGCGGTGATTGATACTTCCTCATGCAATCACAACCAGAATCTGTCCGAAAAGTCTTGAGCTCGGTCCTTGTTTACTTTTGGTCAAAGCAAAAATCAAGAAAAGAAAAAAATATGGTTTTGACTGCCAGTTTGCCGCAAGCCTCGTGTCCTATTCAAATCGCACATGACACACATTGTGAATGCCCAAAGGCTGATCCTCTGATAAGTCGTTCAACTACAAGTTGTCTTGGTGCCAACCGAGCAATCCAGACTTGAATGAATCGACATTTCACCTCTCCTCCACGCTCTCGGTCACATCGCCATAAACAGCGTCACGTGCAATCTGCAACTCATCAGTCCTGCACACTACCCCTCGCGTATCAACCGATACACCCATATAAACAAAAGCAGA
>JAKTYQ010000298.1:0-13011 GCA_030674525.1 Metschnikowia chrysoperlae
AACAATACATCAACAAACGCTCGCAAATGTTTCAAGGTTTTTCGATAGTATTTCTCCACCCGGTCTAAGGAACGTGAAACGGTAGCATCGTCAACGATGGTCTTCATGGGAATCTCTCTAGGATCATGTGAGTGGATATCCGCTGAGGAAAATCCCCTCTCTTTTGCGAGAAGTAATCTTCTTTCATGGCATATTCGCTTAGCCAGATAACTCTCATAGACGCCTTTCTCTATCAAGTCTGATGCTTCATTGATTGCCTCGGGGACCCGCTGGTACTCTTCGAAAGGGTACACAAATGGTAGGCCCTGATTTACATGATACAGCTTTCTGACCTTCTCGCCTCCTGACATGAACTCTGACGGCGTCGTAGGAGGTGAGGGGACTGGAGTAGCGATATGCACAGTCTGCCCCGGAAGCGATCCATAAAGTGAATGCAGTTTGTTTGTTCGAGGAGCTTCAATTAAATTGGATATTGAGGTTGAATACTCTCTTATGGCCATAAAATTTTCCTTTGCTTGAGAAAGAGCGAGCAGATTCAGAATAGAGGAGGAAAGGGTGCTTACGTCATCAGCCTCGCTCATTTTTGGATCCTGGAAGAGAATCTCTGAGCTTTGCTGCCCTTGAGGATATTTGTCACGGGAATCTTCCGCAAAAGTGAAGTAATCGACGGGCGAGCATGTCAATTGCATATTGGCCTTGGATTTGCGCTCTTTATTTTTGACATCATACTTTCTGACGAGAAATTCGTCGACTTTCGCAAGTTGTTCGGAGGTGCCAAATTCAACTAGCATGAGTTTCCAATGAAGTAAAAGACAATTTCGTAGGCGTAATTCCGGGGAAGAATGAAGCTTCCATATTTCTGTAAGTTGCACAACTCTGGAAAGCAAGTCTGACTCCATCAAAGCCGGATATATACTTCTTAGAGAGTTTGTCGAAGCCAAAGCGACATTGAGCACGAAGTAGACAACCGTTTGAAGTTTGAAGTAGTTTGAAGTGAAGACTTTCGTATATTCTCTAGTGATATTTTCAGCGTTCGGCTCAATCACTTCCTTCAAAACAATAGCTAACAATCCTACCACAACCGGGAAGGATGCTGAACTCATAAGGGCTTGGCAATTGGTTGTGATCTTGAGAACATGATCCGCCTGCTTTGGGGTATCGCCATAAGCACCAAGCGCAAAATAAACAAGCAGGTCAAGCCAATCTGAGGGTTGCCATAGGTTTATTGATGAGATAAGCGGGACGCTCTCTAGATCTAGACTTTCCAAATCAATGGTTTTGAGGAAGTCTAGACCAATCAAGGCAAAATCGGAAGACACAAACCATTGGTCTAGCTCCTGTGAAAGGTCTCCATAGTCTGCGTATTCATAGAGCAAATTCGGCTTCGTGTATGAAAATTGATACGAGGCTGTGCTTGAATTTTGGTCTGGGTTCGGGTCATTGGGATCTGCTCCTGACCACCCGCCGCCTTGCTGGATTTGATTTGCCCTTTCATTCAACTTATGCTGGAACGATTCATCTGAGAACTGTGCTGGGCCCTCGCTGAGAGAAGGATGGTCAATGATCTCATCCTCTAAACGATCGATCAGGTTATTTTGGTCTTCTATAATATCAGCCCTAGAGTTCTCATCTTCCATTATGTAGTTTTCATGAGTGATAATCAGGAGAAATCAAAGATTTTGCAATGTGTAGCTGACCTAGACAGCAGCACGACCAGGGCGCGGGGCCGCGTGAGTGAGGCCCTAGCGCGACAATGCATATGGACTGACGACCCAGACTGCTCAAAGAATCTGTCAGCCCTAAAGGCCATATTTTACAAAATTAGAGATGTACGACGAGCCTTCTCTGATAGTACGGAATTGAAAATAAGCGGGACTGCTCGTTATAATTCACGGTGTCTAATTGCTCACCGACCTATAACTACAACGCATGATGCAAAGAAGGCGGTGCTCGTCTGTTGAAGTGGCGCGGACAGATAGCGTTTTGAAGCAGAGTCATGAAAAAAAAGAGTGCAACCGAAAAAGTCAGGGCGCACACCGAGCAGTGAAGCGTTGCTCTAACAAAAAATTGAAAGAAAAGCTTTGCACGTTATCTCCGGAGTAGAAAACAATTTCATAGTGTTGTATTCGATACGGTGTAGGTAAACTGAAGAGGGTCCTCTTCGCGAACACGAGCGAGCTGGCCATGTGCGCACGCAAGATGTACCACCGTAGCGTAATTAGTTGCCTGAAATCCTCACATAAAATGCAGATCGTAGGAAACGAAATTGATTCCATGTCACTATACGGGAGACGATGGCATACAATGATGGTTTACGATGTCGACACGAAGCATTCGGCAACAGTAGCCCCGTCGCATTCCAAGTTCCTGGACGTCTCATGACGTGGCCCGGCGCCGCACGAAACAAGTAAGCAGGCGGTCGGTGAAAGCTTAAAAGCCACGCTGGACAAAGCCAGATTATGTCGCAAATCAAGTCAGACGACGGCTTTTGTCTGGCATATCAAGGCAACCATACAAGGCCATCTAGCGTACGCTAATGTGAAGACGTGGTCAACCACATTTGCTCACACGCCAGGACTAACCAGGGGTAGCAAAACTCGACAAGGCCCAGGCTTAGTCGTAATTTTTCTCGGGGCGAGCAAACGAGCGCGGCCATAACGCAACGCCTACGTCACTTCCAGGGCCAGAAAAGATATCTCACCGGCGCGCGCACTTTGCAGAGCCGCTTCAGAATATTCTAGGGCCATGTCCATTATTTGCTACTGTGTATGATGAGACGTTACGTTACAGGTGTTGGCAAGACGCAAGATCCTGAAATGCACCGCATATTTTTACAACGGCTCTGTTCACATTTGCGACGAGGAGCTGCGTTCGTCTTGTGATGGGTTTGTATTGTTGGTCTCGCTTATGAAGAAGCCCTAGATTAAGGTTATCGTGTATACGGATTTCTTTGTCCGCGGTGCGCCATTCTCGCAAATTCGATTGCTATTTTCCGCGCCTATCCCCCCAAATGTCTCAAACACACAGCGCGGTCTAACAGTTGCTCATGCAGACGTGCACATAATCCCTTACGCGTGGTATGTTTTAGCATCACCACGACCCTGGGATTGCCTATATATACTAGGACTCCCCTATTCGTCGAACCATTCCCGATACATTCATTTATTTTGATTTTCCGATCATTTTTTCCCAATTCGACAGCCAGCGGGTAAAAACAATACAGAATAAGCCTCATCGGATCTGTTAAGTTCAAAGTCCTATAGATCACCAAAAACACTCCATAAATATGTCCACCGAAAAGAAAGAGTCGCCTCAGTTCCAATCTTACCTCAATAACGACGGTATTGATGACTTGACGCCTGCGCAGAGAAAGCACCGTGTCTCTTCATTGTCTTTGTCTGACTTGAACCAGTGGCAAAACGGCTTGACGAAGTTGTCCTCGCTGACGTCTTTGAGCAAACAACAAGGATCTCACATGAACTTGAAGAAGGTGGATTCCTTGGCGAAATTGTCCAGAAACTCTTCGATCATCAAGAGAAAGAAGAAGTCCGTGATTGATCACCCTCGTGTTGCGTCTTACGCGTTCTGCTTTGACATTGACGGTGTGATTTTGAGAGGCCCAGACACAATTCCTCAGGCCGTTGAGGCCATCAGAATGTTGAACGGCGACAACAAGTACAACATCAAGGTGCCCTCTATTTACGTCACCAACGGTGGTGGTAAGCCCGAAAAGGTCCGTGCGGAAGACTTGTCCAAGAGATTGGAGACCGAGATCAAGATTGACCAGATTATCCAGGGTCACACCCCAATGAGGGATTTAGTTCCTGTGTACAAAAACGTGTTGGTTGTTGGTGGTGTTGGCAATGTGTGCAGACACGTTGCTGAATCCTACGGGTTCAAGAACGTCTTCACGCCTTTGGACATTCTCAAATGGAACCCTGCTGTCTCTCCATACCATGACTTGACCGAGGAAGAAACCCAGTGCTGCAGGCACGACGTTGACTTCTCCAAAACCCCAATTGACGCGATCTTGGTTTTTGCCGACTCGAGAAATTGGGCTGCCGACCAGCAGATCATTTTGGAGTTGCTTTTGTCGAAGAACGGTGTCATGGGTACCGAGTCGAAGACGTACGACGAAGGCCCAGAAATCTACTTTGCCCACTCCGATTTCATCTGGGCTACCAACTATAAGTTGAACAGATACGGTATGGGCGCCTTGCAGGTGTCGATTGCCGCATTGTACAAGGAGCACACGGGCCACGAGTTAAAGGTCCACAGATTTGGCAAGCCACAGGCCGGTACCTTTAGGTTTGCCAACAAGGTCTTGAGCAAGTGGAGAAAGGGCATGTTGGACGAGCACTTGAAGAAATTGAGCGTCAACGACCCTAACGCCGAGGAAGCGGACATTTTGATAAACGAGGATGGGGAGGAGTTCATCAACCAGGCCAAGTTGGAGTCTGGTAACTATGAGGACGAGTACGAGGATGAGGATGGTAAAATCATCGACAAGTTGGGTGAATTGTCCGTACAAGACAAGATCACGTTGCAAATGCCTCCTGCGTCGACGGTATACTTTGTCGGTGACACGCCCGAGTCCGACATCAGATTTGCCAACTCGCACGATGACTCGTGGTTTTCTATCCTTGTCAAGACTGGTGTTTACCAGGACGGAACTGTTCCTAAGTACAAGCCTAAGCATCTCTGTGCGAATGTCTTGGAGGCGGTGAAGTTTGCCATTGAGCGGGAGCATGCCATGGAGTTGGCCGAGTGGAATGAGACCGCCACCGAAGAGGAGGGCTCGGCCAGCAGAGTTTCCTCCAAGATCAACTTCAACGACTTTGTCATGACTCCAAGTGAGAAGAAGGACCAGGAGGCGAAGGACAAGCTCAAGAACATCAAGAAGGTCGACGAGCACGAGTCTGTTGAGGTGCCTGATTTGCTCAGTGCCCAGCTCGATAAGTTCAAGGATGCCGCTTGATTTCTTCGCTACATAAACAAATAATAAACTTATACATATCGACATAACATAAACGCCATCATTCCATGATGAGATAATACCTCTTTGATTCTCTCGTATAGTTTAGTCAGCTTTGAAGGAAAAAGCATTTTTGGTGGCATGGCACACGATTCGCGTTGGGGCGAGACGCGCCTATCAACAAATGCATGGCTAGTCAATACCTAAAACACAGATAGTTCACACACGTCATTCCCATGGTTAATATGGAATATCAAAATGAAGAGATCTCGCTTTTCCAGGCCGAGGAAATTTTCAAAAATGCCATCAACGCGTCCCTGCTTGGAATCCTGGACCCTACCACTATTAACGGCGAGATCGCGTCATTAAAGGAATTCTGCTCCAAACTCAAGTTCCAGTACCTCGAGCAAGAATCGCGGGACAAGTTTCTCCGGCTACTTTTTCTCAACAGCATTGATAGTGTAAGCCGGAAAGAACTTGATGCGTTATTTATCACCACCACTGAGTCGAAGAAGGAGTTGAAACTGTTGAAACAAGAACTAGAGCGATTGCTGGAATCGAGCGAGGCCACCGCAAACCAGGTCATTCAATTGAATGAAAAATTGGAAGCGCGCCGACCGGAAGTCGAGGCTGCAATTGAAGAGTTGAAAAACCTGCAAGCTGAGTTTGATAAGTTAGTGAATGCCCCGGAAAATGAGAGCTACAAAATGCTTTTTGACCTCAATAAGATGATCGACTCGTACGATGTTGGGCCCGATGAAGCTATTCGTATTGCTGCCGAAGACTTGCTGCGAGATCAAGTCAGTCTTGATCGTTTATCGGAACAAAAGAGAAAGCTCGAGACCGAAGAGAATCAAAGCAATTCACATATTGAACAGCTACTGACAAAATTGCGCCAATTGAAGTCCGAATTGCAGCTGTCATCTGCAGTCATACACGATAACTCTGATCAGAGCAGCTTCATGCGCAACGGCTTCGTGAACTCAACGGCTTGCTACAGAAATTTACACCCGACGGTGTTGTGATCAAGCAGGTTGAGGGTACGTACTTAGTACAGAGCAGAGGCACCGAGATTACACTCGACAAGGACTTGAAGATCTTGCTGGCTCCCGGTAGATTCGCGAGCACGCATGAGCTAAACATGATCAACAAGCTGACTGGCGACCAGAGATTTTTCAGGCTTCTGAGGTTGCTAGCTCGAGTCCTTTCGCCATAGCGAGTGAAAGTACAAGATACGCCTACCCCAGGTGACCCCTTGAAGAGCAAGACACTTACCATCTCCCGTGTTGATTGAATGATCGTTTCCCGATGCTAACCAGTGATTTCTTGCTCTATTATGGGAAAGCTGTTGGATAATTTTGCTCCGGGGCTGATAGACCTAATCACGTGATTTCAGTTGCAAACCAGTGTGTGTCCACATGTCTACTTAATGCAGAATTAAATGTGATCAAAGGTTGCGGCTTACCGAAACTTTTCGGGCAATTTATCCAAATCAGAATCGGTCCGTTAAAAAATTCATGACTTTTTGGTTTACTTTTGTTCCGCTTATTACAGGTCTCTTATGTGATGCACAGCGTGGTCCGCGGCCCTGTGACCTGGACCTGTACCCAGAAACCGATCTGGTGGGGAAGTTTACTCACTGTTCAGGAATCTAGGCTTGTTCGTCGAAATCCAATAATCATGGTGGTATCTACCTCAGAGGTAACAAAACTGCTGGCCATAAAGACTCCGTTCATTTCAGGGAAAAGCCAAACAGCAGTTGTGAGTGATCTTATAGATATCATTGAGCTGGAGTACAAGAGAGGGAATCGCACAGTAACTCACGAGAAATACGCCGCTCTTTTGAAGCTCCGAGATTTCCAGGCCCAGGAAGATAGAGGAAAACCAAGAGATCTACCTGCTTTGCCGGCTCCGCTATACCCATCGATATTTGGAAAGTTCAAGCTTCCAGCAGGTACGAGGCCGAGGGTTGAGCCATTGACTGGAGGTCGGGGGTCAAAGGCCTGGACTTTCAAGCGGATTGAGACAACTTTGATTGCCGTGCTTGAGGCCTTTGCAAACATCCTTGATAATCTTCATCTCCTTTCGAAAATGCCGGTATTTCCAAAAAGTCTCCTGCATCTTTTAAAGCACACCAATCGCATTTGGGTACTAATACTTGTCTTTTTGATACGAAAAACATTATCTCAGCTCATCAACTTACGCCGTAAAGAAAGAAAAGTGACAAGCGAGTTGGCAATTTTGAGAGGCAACGTCAACTCGAAGTTGTTGGAGCAGAATGCAAGCCACGACGAAAACAGCATTTTTCACAGATACGAAAAGGTGCTCAAGGATTTAAAGTTTGACAAGACCATGTTAAAAATAGAGCTTTTGGGAAACCTACTAGACTTGGCTTTCAATATCATTGAGTTGTACGCGTTGGCAGTGCCCGGGTGGTTCATGAGCGTGCTCAATCTTGCAAGCATGGCCATGACGGTCTACAGGATGAACAAGGATGACGAGTATGTTGACGACGACATCAGCCAGGAATTAATCTAGAAAATACATAAGCAATATAACCTTAATGAGAAAATAAGCATGCGCCATTACTTTTATCTTCGAGCGTAACAACGTGGATTCAGAATACCCACAATATTCATATTCCTCAGACTAGCAGGCTACCAGCGCACTCGCGCATTTGGCACACCTGACAATTCATATGGAGCTTGGATGACACCAATAAATATCCACAAGCAACTATACATGATCACACCATCACCCTAAATCATGTCCCTTGAACTACAATTGGAAGAAAAACGAGGTCAGCTTGCCCATATTGACCGGGCGATTTCCGATATTGTGAAAAGCGTCTCTGTGCTGGACGTAATCAACGATCCAGCTTTCAATGCAAAGGCCCCAGCTGAAACCACGAATAATGAACCGCAGAATTTAACTTTATATCAATTGAATGCTAAACTTAAGGAACTTGAAAGCGCGGAAAGCCAGCTCAATGAATTGTGGATTATCAAGAATCTATTTAAGGAGGTCGAGGTGGCCTTGGAGACCGCGTTCAGTGACAGTTTAAACTGTGACAAAGATGACCTATTGAGCATTGTCAAGAACATGGAGAAACTTCACAAGAAGACAACAAGATTGTCCCAATCCAATTTGACGATCTCCACGTCGATAAAAGCCAGATTTGACACTTTATTGAATGATCTCGGTGCACGTCTAGAGCATGTATTTCATGAGTTTGTTCCCACAAACACTCGTAACAAGTTCTTCTTGAAAGACAGCTTGGAAATGAACGGGAAGACCTTGAATTTTGGCGAGTTTGCGGATGTTGTGAACCTGTATGAAGCCATAAATCCTTCAAGCAAGATCTCAGGGCAATTACATTTGCTCAAGACAGACTGGGAAAAATCCATTTTGGAGCCTTTGATAGCAAAGCGTATCCTTCTCCTGGTCGGTTCAGCGGAAAAAACGCACACATTGAGCATCAGGTATATCGACTCAGGGTCGGACTTTTCCACGAGGGCATTTCTCCTTTCTCTCCAAAGTTTTGTGCATTTTGTCAATGCAGCCAGCCTAAAGTCTTTGAAAAACCATTACGCAACGAAAATCTCCAATGGCTTGGCGGACATCATTTCCGAAAACATCAACGATTTCACCGAGGATGACGAAAGTCTCACGCAAGAGCTTTTGCGCACCCTAGAACTATTCTCATCTACAGGCTGGACCATGCCTTTGCGAAACATATTGATGGGACACAGCGATGTACGGGAAACCTTGAATGGTCTACACCTAAACTGGATCACTGATAAGTACATTGATGTGTTGAGGAGTATTTTTGCCAGTCCACAATTTGAGTCAGACCTACAAAACCAAAACTTGGTGACGAAAACAATTGAGATTCAACCTCCGGTTGCACCTATCCCAGTTGCTACCCACATTGCGCCAAGTAAACAGACAACTGAGCAGCCCGCTGATAATATATCCGAAGAACTTGAATGGGACGATAATTGGGGCTCTGATGACGAAGAGCTCGAGAGGGCCACAAAGCAGTCTGTGCATAGTGATGCGTGGGATGATAATTGGGGTGAGAGCTGGAGTGATGAAGAGGATCATCCACCAAAAGTCTTGCTGCAGTCCACGATACTGCCTGGGCCAAAGCTTGAGGCAGTCGAGGGAACTGAAGAGCCAAAAGCTCACACTGAAAGCTATAGCTATGCAGTGAGTGCGATTCCGGAAAAAATTACAACTGTGCTTTTGGACTTCGAGCGGGAGACAGATGGGGCAGATCCACAGGTCCTCATGGATTCCATTTTTGCCCTAGCATTGGCATCCTATCCTTCAATATCCCTGCTGTTTTTGCTTTTGAATGACTTGCGCAGTGTCAAAACTCAGAATGTGTCCTTGGCGGACAATGCAGAAAACGAGTGGAGTCACTTTTGTCAGAGCTTTTCGAATGATATCACCAAACTTCTTCAGAGAGCCGGTCTGTTAGACCCCACTATCGAGAGCGACGATTCTGACGGTGAGGCGGGATTCGCAAGCATAGCTCAAATCAAAAGTCAACTTGACGGCTTGATGAGCAGCCAATTGCAAAGCACGAATTCGCACGAGCTAAAGCTATTTGTGTTGCAGGTGCTCAATCTCATCAACAACATCGTCTTGCAAAAAATCTTGCGTTGTGATGAGATCACAGAGTACCAGTCTGAAGAGTTTACCCGATACTTGGAAGGTCTACAGGTTGTGGAGGCCGGAATTTTAGCCGAATTCGGGGAAGGGCCAGCTGCGCTTGCCACAACTAACAAGGTTATGCAAACGAAGTTTCTTATCAACAACCACTTGCGCAGCATCATGGAATACTTCTATCAGGGCGAGTTGTACGACTTCTCTACAGATGAGTTAGTAAGCGTGATAAAAAGCGTGTTTATTCCAAGCGAGTTGCGGGAGAACTGCCTCAACGAGATTGCTGATGTGAGAAGCAGCTGATTTCATCCAAAGTCTAAATTTCTAGCTGATGGTCTTGCCGTCGTTGACCTTCTTGCCTGTTTTTGAGATGGCTCCGAGCACAGTCTCATAATCGAGAGAGTCTTCCGTGGTGACGTCCACAGTCTGGGATGCCAAGTCGATCTTCGTGTCTGTCACTCCTTGTAATCTGCCCAAAGCCTTCAGCACGGCATTAGAGCATCCAGAGCACGACATGGAAACATTGAATTGATATGAGTGAGGCATTGTATAGAGTGTTGCGTGTGAAGCACTACAATGGTTAAGATAGGCAACTCCAGAAGTAGCCGGGCCGTGGTGCGGGTTCTGCACACTAGAACGAAAAAAAGAGCGGTGTAACTCCGTACCGGACAAGATCCGAGTACACTACTGGCTGCGAAGAATGGTATAACGCATTTTTGGTGACTTTGAAAGGTTCTCGCAGCATGAATAGCAAGAGTCATCAGAATCATACTGCTGTGTGCCCTGACTCCTCGTTTTTGAGGCAACACGTGTATTGGTTCGTCTTTCTGATTGCCACCTTCGATTGTTCTACCCGCCCCGCCCATGCCGTGCCAGATCCTCCCATTTCCCCAGATGTGCGCGGCATCACGTGCAACGTCACATCCTGTTTATCAGGCCCACATTCTTATCAGAAGCACTCACTCACGGGGCACTCCAATCTAATAAGCGGAAGCATAATCTATTGATCACAGACAAAGACTTTTCTCGCCACAACACCGAGCCACTCACAAAACGGTTCTGGATTTTATTACGCGTTACCACTCGCATATATCATAATGTTTGGAGTGTTTCGGTTGTCAAAGTATGTATCACGGTCGAGAGTGCTCTGGGAGGCAACCTAGAAACAACAGTGTCTTCGTAACAATGCACAACATATTGCAAATCGATCAGAATAGATTACACTTATTTTCGAATTCTTTGTTGATCGGGTCTGTGTACCCTATTGTCGCCTCTTTCAAGGCTTATGACAGTTACTCGCGTCTTGCCACAAAAACCGGTTCAACCACCTTCAATGTGGGCGGTGTCTCGATTCCCTTGGGCACGATATTGAAGAAAGCCACAAATAGCGATGCTGAAATCGAGGAAGATACGATGAATTATCGGTTGCTTTCTGTGCAAATGTGGTTGATTTACTGGATGGTGAACGCCGCGGTCTCTGCTGCAGAAAGTATCCTATTTGTCAAATGGCTTCCATTTTATTCTCTCATGCGAAGTGCTTTTTCTCTCTGGCTCATAGCGCCGATTATAGTTAGCAGTGCTCGACTCAAAAGCTCGCAGGTGATGTCGTTCAACGACGTGCAGCTAGAATGGGCCACGTTCTCGGGCCAGGGCTGTGGATTGATCTACTTCAAGTACTTGAGACCATTTCTCGACGAGAACGTTGGGCTTATGAGCCGTGTCAGCCTTGAACCGCTTTTGGCTTCGGTGAGTGGACTGTTTGTGCTTCCCTTGGCACAGCGTATTGGGGTGCTGCTGCTTTTTTCCAAGAGTGCTACAAGTCTGACCAGCGCTTACGCTGGTATGTTTTCGGACTACACAAAGATGATCTGGCTGGTCCCTGGAAACGCCGAGCTTGGCTCGTCCATTGGCGACATTTCAGAATATGATGTCGTCGATAAGCCAGTAAATTCAGATGAAAACGAATTGAGAAACCGTGGTTTGAAGTCTGAATCGGCCGACATCACACTGAGCGTGCCCACTAAGCTGCAGTCTTGGTTCTGGTCTACATAGCTGGTGTTGTTCATGTACCTTCTCTCCGAAGGACGCTCTATAGTTTCAATTCTATGTCTTAACCGTTTTCGATTGGTCGATGTATCTGATGAGAGCACAAGGAGTCCAATTTTTGTCCCCAGCCTTCAATTGTCTACAATAATGCTATGGCTATTGTCTATGCATGTTCTTATATTTACAGGATCGAGTCTTCTCACTGGATGTTGAGGAACTTGGCCACCTTGGCCCTGTCACTCTTGGCCTGAGCCTCCTCAAGAGACAGAGCAATACCAGGACCCAAGGATTTCTTTTGCTTTTTGCTCACGAAGATATTGGGCAACTGTGGCTTGGCGTACAAGCCGTCGAAACTTTCGTTGACCAAATTCTTCTCGGAACCGACGGGCACGAGGTGCTTCGTCACGGACATCTGGTCAGCCATCATCTCGCGAGCATTCTTCTCCAAGCCCTCAGGCAACTCGGGCCACACAAATGGTTCCTCCATATCAATCGTCATTTTCTTATATTGCGGTGCTCTGTAACGGGCCAAGTCGTGGTGGCCACGCACGAAGGGGGCATGCAACAACTGCACAGTCACGTTCAAGGCTCTCAAGCCGTACACATGCCACAAGTAGTCACGCAAGTCCATTTTGTTGAAGTTTCTGGGCACAAGAAACTTGGCCTGGTACGGCGTGTGCTTTGCGTTGGGGCGCAACAAACACACACGGGCTTTCGGCAAATAGACTTTCTTCTCACCAACGCGAAAATGCGGAAGCCCCATGGCCACCAGTTCCTTATATTGATCGTAGTTCCTTCTCGCAATGGCGTCGGACTTATTCTTGAACTTGAGCGGCACGGGCTTGCCTGCGGTCAAGTATTTCTCCTTGATCGCTTCGGCGGGAAAAATCTCATTTCTTACCGACTGAGCAAGAATTGGCGGCAACACTTTGCGGAATCCGTGTCTAGGCTTATTGAGCACCACATCCTTGACGTTTACTTTAGGGTACGCGCTGGCTTTGGCCTTGTAGCGAATCGAGCGCAGCGCAATCACGAGCCTCAGCATGCTGTTTCTGAGAGACTCCATTTTTTTAAAGTTGCAGAAGGGTTTTGCGGATTTGCGGGTCTCTAATGAGAAACCTTGGACTGATATTTGAGATCTTTCACTGAGCAGATGCGGTAGTGTGTGGAGACAGAACAGGCGTAGCACGTCAATGAAACTCCACTTTTCGACTTTGATCCACCAAGAAAATACAAAAAAACTTGAAATCCCCGAACAACCGAATTTCCAGCAAACTTCAAACCGAATTTGACCGCTCGATGTATACCAGTTTCCA
>JAKTYQ010000299.1:0-13008 GCA_030674525.1 Metschnikowia chrysoperlae
ATCTACGTAGGACGCTTCCCCACCCAATATCCTACGCTAGCACTGTATCAAATACCGTGGACAGGGATTCACAAAGTATACAAATCGAGGCGAAATCGTGATAAAATCGTGATAAAGTCGATAGAATTTACCAACACACTCACTTCTACGACTTTCAAAGTTCACCAAAGTGCTTTTTGTAAGGTTGTTGCTGGCTATAACCATAAACGATGTCTTTCACGGAAACAGACTTCCAGTATGACGACGAGATTCTACGTTTGGCAAGGGACCCGAACCTCAATAAGGAGAAGGGCAAAACCTCGAAGCTTGTGCTGATCATACAGAACTTTCCGCTCGCGGAACGAACAGTTTCGAGGCTATGTCAGTTGGCTCTAAGTATTCTCCAGACATTGGAGAAAATCGAGTTAAACTTACGGAATTGGACGTTCATGTCGCTCGATCTAAACTCATCTCATCATTTCGATAATACCAACCCGGACGAGATCAAGACGTTCAATAACAATGTCAGTGTGCGTGTCATCGAGTCATGTCAAGAGTTAACCGTGAAACTCAACAAAATCTCGGCAGACATGGACTTCATAACTAAAGCGCTGCGGTCGTTGACGCCCCTCGAGTTTTTGAGCGACAGCGGCACGCTTTTGACGTCGCTACTGTTGCGTAATATCAGACTCAAGGACGAGTTGCGTGAAAAAGTCACCATCGCGTACCTGAAGGCGAAAATCATCACTATTGGCACAAATCTTGAGATCATGCTAGAAGACGGCTCTGCCGAGCAGAAGGGCACGGTCGAGTCGTATAAGCAGTTTGTGGTGAGTCTTTTAGACCAGCTCAACGCGGCCATAGATGCTCAAAACGACGAAGACATAAATGAGTGTTTGGCAGTAATCAGCGACATGGAGCAGATGTTTGAGGTGTTCAAGCTCGAATATGCCCAAGGCACGGATGAAATGGAAAGTGATGGCTACGGCAGGGAGTCTTATGACGGCGACCAGTACTCTGTTAACACGAAACAGGATGAGTTTTCCGAAACGGAAGACCTCACCGAAACCTCGTCTATGGCCCACTCGGCCACGCCGCTGTACATTCAGCCCATGGTGCACTCCATCACTAAACCACAAATGTCTCCATCCAACGTAAACTCTGTTGTTGAGCAGCACGCCCGCCGTGGCTCGTTTTCGTCAGTGGCATCCACCAGCATCCTTCAAAAATCGACGCTTTCCGAAGAGCTACCCTATTTATTATCTGCATTCAACCTGGCAAAAACATTAGAGGAAGATGTTTCTCATTATAAAGACGACGAGGAAAAGCACCAGCTGCCGAAGGACGAAGCTGAAAGCGCCCAGGCTGCTGTGGAGAGTATACCACCCAAACATTTCCCAACCACGAAGCATTTCCTCCCACAATCCTCGCTATACACCAACAGCCAGATGCTAGCTACGCTGCCCATGAGCGCTAGCCTGTTTCTCTACAACAACAATTCTTTGCTCTCGAAACTCGGCATAAAGCCGCAAGTCATTTCTGCTCCGCTCCCCAAACAGTTGAATGAGAGCGTGAGCTTCAATAAGCAAGCGCCATTTCTAGGCTCTAAAGCTCGTTCGGTGATCAAAGCGGAGGAGGAGTCGCTGGCAGCAAATAAGGAGAACAAACGCCTGGTGGTGCCTCTTACACAGGCAACCCTCACCACACACAACTTATCTGCATTGACGCTGGTTGATATTCGTGTGGGCATCGAAACCGACGATGTCGAGTAACGGAAAATCGACATATGATATTCAAACATTTACGACCACATCAATAACGAATAAACACTTATCGCAATGAACTCAAAGCGTGACATTTGCCGTATACGAAATTTAGTCAGGCATTTTTCGATTCACTAGAATCCCTCCACCACTTGAGCGCGGGTTAGCACTACTAATCGAGTCAGAAGAGGCAACACTTCGAACCAAGAGGACATAAAATCTACAGGTTACGTATCTGTGTCTGTTTGATGGAAGTTGTATGGTATTGTGCGAGTTCTGTTGCCTAATGAGTATACATGGTGAGCCCTCGCGTATGATACAGTGAAGGACTCACATACAACTGAAGTTTAACATGGCTTGTCTATATTTATACAGCTTAGTTAGCTTCAGTTTATCGCAAGTGGCCGTCTTACCGAACGAATACCCACACTTGTCGCCCAATGGTATGTAGTATCCGGGCCTAGCCCTGCAACTTGTGCAACTCGCGTACAAAGTGCTCGCCCCAGAACGCCGAGGTATATTTCAGAATGTAGTCAAAAAGCTTGTTGAAATTGATTGTCTTCTTCTCCTCCGGGAGCGTCAAACTCTCCTTGATGGCCTCACTCAACTCGTCGATGTTCCATGGGTTCACCACCATGGCGCCGTTCAAACTCTGTGCCGCCCCGGCGAACTCCGAAAGAATAAGCGCTCCCTTATTGGCCTGCTGGCACGCAATGTACTCGTAACAGACCAAGTTCATGCCATCACGTGTCGAGCTGACGAGGCAAACGTCCGAAACGTAGTATAAACTGATGAGTTCCTCGAATGGAATCAGTTTATGGAGGTAATGGATTGGCACGAACTCGACGGTGCCGAACTTACCGTTGATGCGACCCACAAGCTCGTTGACGTTGGCGCGCAAGCTGCGGTACTCTTCCACGTCGCCTCGTGAAGGCACCGCCACCTGGATCAACACGACTTTGCCGATCCACTCCGGGTTTTCCGTGAGAAAGACCTCAAAAGCGTGCAATTTCTGCGGCACACCCTTGATATAGTCAAGGCGGTCCACGCCAACGATCACCTTGATATCGCCAAACTTCTTTTTAAGCAGCGCTATGCGTTCTTGCACCGAATCCTTCTTCACGCCTTCGGTGAACTTATCTACATCAATCCCGATTGGGAAAGCGCCCACGCTGATCGAGCGGCCCTCGTACTCAATGCCATTGGGCACCGTCTTGACGCCGGGCACGATCCGCGCCACGGAGGACAAGAAGTGCCGCGCATAGTCGTATGTATGAAACCCGATCAAATCACAGCTCAAAACACCTTTCAAGATCTCCTCACGCACGGGCAAAATCCGGTAAATCTCGGACGAAGGGAACGGAGTGTGGAGGAAAAACCCGATCCGCACGTTTTTCTTCGAGTCGCCAAGTTGCGCCCGGAGCATCTGCGGCAACAACATCAAGTGGTAATCGTGCACCCAAACCATGTCGTTGTCGTCGACCTGGGGCGCGATTTTGGCGGCAAACTGCCGGTTGGCCTCGATATACGCCGCCCAAGCGGACTCGTCGAAGTTCATCTCGCCTGGGTGGTAGTGGAATAACGGCCATAATATGCTATTCGAGAACCCGTTATAGTGGAGGTCTGCGAGCGCGTCGCTCAAGAAAATCGCCGTGCATTTGAACTTGTCCATGAGGTCTGCGTTCACCTTCTCCTGCTCGTCTGCGGGGATCTCGAGGCCAGGCCAGCCGAGCCACTGGAACTCCGTCAGTTTCTTCAAGCCCTGGAGCGCAGTCACGAGCCCGCCTGACGACATAGCATAGTCGTACAGTCCGTCGTTTTTGTGGGTAATGGTCACGGGGAGCCGATTGGACACCACTAGCACTTTTCCTTCTGCCATGTCGGTGTGGTTTGTTTCGTTGAGGGGGGTCTGGAGTTGGGAGTATGGTAACTTCTGGAGTCCCTGGCCCGTGCGCTTGTCTAGCCGGGGGTCCTGCATGCGGACAGGGTTAGTGTCGACTGTCATAGGGACGATAGATTGGAGAAACCGTTTTTTTTAGTGGCGATATTCACAAAGACGTTTTGGATTTTTACAGAATCGGTCCAATCTGAGTCTATCCTCAAGTCTGAATTCCGCTGCGTTACCAGAATTAGCTGGGCCATCATGGTTGCTGGGATCCACTCAGATAGACTCGGAAATGGCGTGAGTGCGCAGTGTAGCACTGTAGATAGTCGCTGTGGGTGGGGCAAAGGCGGGGCCGCTAGCCAGCAACAGACTTTGGTTCTGACACAATTCAGGATTTAGGCTATGCATTTGCTCGGCGTATTATAGGAGCGCCAGCTTGTGGTCACGAGAATGAATGGTGCAGAGTTTAATGGCGGTTGGTCAATTCCAACCTAGAGAGTACCGGTGTGTTCTTATTGCTTACGTGTATTTCGCGTGGGGCTCAGACTCCAACTGCCCAATGTCGAAGTACACATGGAAACGAACCCCTTTTCGAGGGAAAAAACAGAAACACAGCCAAAGCCACCTTGATTTGCTTCGCAAAGAAAGGGTCTAACTCCATGAAAGCATCAAAGCCTCACATTCCAATTTGAACCGTTGCTGTGTCGCGGCCCCAAAGGCTCGAATCTTCCTCACTCTCAGCAGTGCGTATTGCTCCAAGCCTCTTATGAGCATACTCAGGCTAGCAAAGCACTTGCGACAAATTAATTAGCATAGACCATGTAGATAACAAGATCGCAGGAGATCTCTAGAGCCCGGTCTACTCATAAATCACGAAAAAACCGCATGACGCAAAAATTACATCTGTTCACATCACTGGCCCGCACTGCCCCAGGGCCTCGCGCCAGCCCGCCTCGCCCTGCGCCAGACATTGATGTGCGCCAGGGCCAATCTTCCTCCACCACTAACTCTTCAGCCCCGCGAGAAGCCACACCGCAAAACACACAAAACACCCAGGAAATAGCCCCAGTCTTGCCGCAAATGTATAACCCGTACGCGTCCGCGGCCGACGCCACATTGAGCCAGCAAAACTTGCAGCACCCACGGCCACAACACGCCGCACAGCAGTTTCCAGGTTCGCATCAGTATGACCCTCCGAACGCCCAGGGCCCGCTGCAACAGCCTTCGAATCAGTACCAGCCGCAGTTCCAGCAGCAGTATCAGCAACAGCAACAATTCGGTGGCCAGTACGGCCAGCAGTATGCGCCAAACGCTCAGTTCCAGCAGCCTTTCCAGGCAGGTCAACAGGGGTACCCGCCGCAGGCAGGCAACGCGCTGTACGGCGACTTTTTCACCGACCCGGCTGCGTCGATGGCGGCGCAGTTTGCCAAACTGGGTCTTGGTCAACTGAACAACTACCTCCAACAAAACTTCGGGTCGTATATGCCCATAGCTGGCGAGTTGAAATACTACTTTAAGGTGAGCAATTCGTACGTGTGGAGAAAGCTCTTCCTCATTTTGTTTCCTTACCGCCATCGGGACTGGTCACGCATCCAGGCCGTGGAGTCCAGCGGCAGCGCCGCCGCTGCAGGGCCCAGCTTTGCGCCCGCGAGCGAGGATGTGAATGCACCGGACTTGTACATTCCCTTGATGGCGTTCGTCACCTACATCCTTCTTTGGGCACTGTTCTCGGGCTTGCGCGGTGACTTTCACCCGGAGGTGTTTGGATACTTGGCATCGCAGACGCTCGCGTGCCTGTTCGTGGACATTTTGATCTTCAAAGTGGGCTTGTATTTGTTGAACTGTTCTGCGCAGACGTCGTTCTGGGACCTCATTGCGTTTAGTGGCTACAAGTACGTGACTATCATTGCGCTTCTCTGCTGCAAACAGGTGATTGGCCACTCGTGGACGATGTACTACACTGTGTTGTTGGCCAGCGTGGGCAGTTTGTCGTTGTTTTTGATGCGATCGCTCAAATTCTTGATCTTGCCCTATGGCGTGGGCGAAACTCCGGCGGTGTCGATATCAAATGGGCAACGGAGGCTCCGGGTCCAATTTTTGTTCATCTACTCGGTTGTGGTGCAGTTTTTGATCGTGCTCTTCATGTCGCGGTAGGCGTCCAAGCGACGAACAGAGGGAAGAATGAGAGCATGGGCCACAACCCTCATGAGGAAAAGAGCGGGCCATGCTCGATCACCACTCAAGGCAATTTTGGAAAGAATCTGCATTGTCTGGCTCATGAGAAATAGATTGGGTCGATGGTCACGTGACACCGCAAATTATCACGGTTGCGACGGGCCCGCGCTGGGTTGGCGACGCGCGTCTGGCGAAACGCGACCTCTATTCATCGCGGTTTTACATAGTCTTTCAGGGCAAACAGCAGGCACACCTCCTGTCATCGCGGCCCCCGAATCGAATCGAAAACCGAGTTATCGCTTCATTTTCTCGCTAAATCTATATTTCAAGTCTTTTATAGCATCCGGCTCCAGAATGTCGGCAAATGGCGGGTCCCGATATAGAGGCCTGACGCTGGCCCGGTACGTGAAGAACCCCGGGCAAAACGGACGAAAAGTCACGACAAAATACAGCGCAAACAAGGATAACGCGCAGACGGGGCCTGCAAACCCCATGCGGAACGACAGCATCACTCGGCGCGACATGGTGGAGAAAATCGACACCTTGGACTCGCTCATTGGATTTGACCGGTTTGACCATGGTGACTTGGACGGCGCTAAGCCCCGGAAGGGGTGGCTCGTGAACATGCACGCAACGACGATCCCCTCGGAAAAGTACCTAGCCGGGTACTCCGGGGTGGATTTCTACTTTTTGGACGAGGAGGGCGGCCTGTTCAAAGCCACGATCCAGCATGACCCCTACTTCTTCATCATGGCCGTGCCTGGCCGCGAAGCCGAGGTGGAGGAGAGCTTGAAGAAGTTGCTCGAGGACTACAAATTGAAGTCCGTGTCACGTGAGATCAAGGATGACTTGGCCATGCCCAACCATTTGGTGGGCTTGAAACGCACGCTCATACGGCTTCTGTTCCACAACGTTTCCGACTTGTTAGGCGCCCGCCGCGCGCTCACGCCGATCGTGAAGGAAAACCAGGCAAAACGTGATACGCGTGACGTGTTCCAGGAGCTAGACTTCAGCAATAACGACAATATTGGCGCTGATGGCGATTATGCCATGTACACGAAGCCACGGGGCAACGACACCGTGCTGGATCCGACCACTTTCATCGACGATTTGCGGGAGTACGACGTGCCGTTCCATGTGCGTGTTTCCATCGATAAAAATATCCGTGTGGGTAAATGGTACGACGTATATGCACAACACGGGTCTGTTACGTTCGAAGAAGACACTGAAAAGATCGCTTTTGCCGACCCGGTGGTGTTGGCGTTCGACATCGAGACCACCAAGGCTCCGCTAAAGTTCCCCGACGCGAAAGTCGACCAGATCATGATGATCTCATATATGATAGATGGCGAAGGGTTTCTTATCACGAACCGAGAAATCATTTCAGAGGATATCGAGGATTTCGAGTACACGCCGAAGCCAGAGTACCCTGGACAGTTCCTGGTCTTCAACGAGCCTGACGAGAAACATGTGTTGATGCGGTTCTACGAGCACATTCGAGATGTTCGCCCCACGGTTATCGCCACGTTCAACGGTGATTTTTTCGACTGGCCGTTCGTGGAGACCAGGTCGAACTTCCACGAGTTGGATATGTTTGACGAGATTGGGTTCGCTAAGGACAACGAGGACGAATACAAGTCGAAATATTGCGTGCACATGGACTGTTACCGCTGGGTCAAGCGAGACTCGTATTTGCCGCAAGGATCACAGGGTTTGAAGGCAGTAACGACTGCTAAACTCGGGTACAACCCGATCGAGCTCGATCCGGAGTTGATGACCCCTTACGCGTACGAAAAACCGCAGATTTTGTCGGAATATTCTGTTTCCGATGCGGTGGCGACCTATTACCTCTACTTTAAGTATGTGCATCCCTTCATTTTTTCTTTGTGCACGATCATTCCGTTGAATCCGGACGAGGTGTTGAGAAAGGGTACAGGTACGTTATGTGAGATGTTGTTGATGGTGCAGGCATATGAAAAGGAGATCTTGCTCCCCAACAAATACACTGATCCGATCGAGCGCTTCTATGAAGGCCATCTTTTGGAGTCTGAGACGTATGTTGGTGGACACGTTGAGTCGCTCGAGTCCGGTGTTTTCCGCAGCGATATTGCCAACGATTTCAAGGTTCAGCCCGCGGCGATCGAAGAGCTTCTACGGGATTTGAGAAAGTCGATTGAGTTTTGCATTGAGGTGGAAAACGGGAAAAAAGTTGCTGATGTTGACAACTTCGACGAGGTTTACAATGACATCAAGGCAAAGTTGGAGGATTTGCGTGACCATCCCACGCGGAAAGAAAACCCGTTGATTTACCACGTTGATGTCGCTTCCATGTACCCCAATATCATGACTTCCAACCGACTCCAACCCGATTCCATGAAAACCGAGGAAGACTGTGCCGCGTGTGATTTCAACCGGCCCGGAAAGACCTGTGACCGGCGATTGGAGTGGTCCTGGCGAGGCGAGTTTTCTCCAGCAAAAGCCAACGATTATAACTTGGTGAAGAGAACTTTGCAGCACGAGTCATTCCCGCCAGCAAAGCCGTGGTTGCCGCCAAGATCGTTCGACGAACTTCCCTATCCCGAGCAGGCACTGCTTATCAAGCAGAGACTAGGTGCCTACTCGCAGAAGGTCCACAAGAAGAAGAAAGTGACCGAAACTGTCACACGAGAGGCCATTGTGTGCCAACGAGAAAATCCGTTCTACGTGAATACTGTGAGGAATTTCAGGGACCGTCGTTATGAGTTTAAGAACCTTGCCAAGGTGTGGAAGGGCAAGACATCGAAGTGCACGGATACCATATCAAGAGACGAGGCAAACAAAATGGTGGTGTTGTACGATTCTTTACAGCTCGCACACAAGGTTATTCTCAATTCGTTCTACGGCTACGTGATGAGAAAAGGGTCGCGATGGTACTCGATGGAAATGGCCGGGATCACGTGTCTCACCGGCTCCAAAATCATTCAAATGGCCAGGGCCTTGGTCGAGAGAATAGGCCGGCCCTTGGAATTGGACACCGACGGTATATGGTGTATCTTGCCCTAATCGTTTCCCGAAAACTTCAATCTTAAGTGCAAAGACGGGAAAAAGATCTTTTTGGAGTACCCCTGTTCGATGTTGAACTACTTGGTGCACCAGCAATTCACAAATCACCAGTATCAAGATTTGGAGGATCCAGAACGGTTTAAGTACAGCACCAAATCGGAGAACTCTATTTTCTTCGAAGTAGATGGCCCTTACCGTGCGATGGTGTTGCCCACTTCGAAAGAAGAAGGAAAGGGTTTGAAGAAACGATACGCCGTTTTCAATCATGACGGCTCGCTTGCAGAATTGAAGGGGTTTGAGTTGAAGAGAAGAGGTGAGTTGAACCTCATCAAGAACTTTCAGTCCGACATCTTTAAGTTGTTTCTCGACGGCGACACTTTGGAAAACTGTTATGAGGCCGTTTCCACCGTTGCAAATAACTGGCTTGATGTGTTGGACACAAAAGGTGGCATGCTAGAGGACGAGGACTTAATTGAACTTATCTGTGAGAACAAGATGATGAGCAAAGCTCTCACAGAGTATGAAGGCCAAAAATCCACCTCGATTACCACTGCGAAACGATTGGGTGAGTTCTTGGGAGAGGAAATGGTGAAGGATGCGGGTTTGGCATGTAAGTACATCATCAGCGCCAAGCCTTTAGACAAGCCAGTTACAGAAAGGGCTGTGCCAGTCGCCATATTCTCGTCAGAGAAGAAGGAGTTTTTCTTGAAAAAATGGCTCAAAGATCCTTCCTTGACAGAATTCGACCCTCGTTCCGTGCTAGACTGGAATTATTACTACGAGCGTCTTGCTTCTGTGGTACAAAAGATCATCACTATTCCGGCCGCTTATCAGAACGTGAAGAATCCGGTTCCTAGAGTTCCTCATCCAGACTGGTTGAAAAAACGAATCTCTGTTCAGGAGGATAAGTTCCAGCAGTCTTCAATCTCGACATTCTTTGGTGTCGCTCTGAAAAATGACCATCAAGGAAAACTATTGAAAGACATCGAAGAGTTCGGCGAAGTGGAAGATTTGGAGATTCCCGGGTCTAAGGTAAGCAAAGTCACGGTCAAGAAAAGGAAACTTCGCGAGGCACAAAGAGCACGAGCCGAGGAAGAAGAGAGACATGCAAGTCTTCTTCAGGGTAAGTGCCCTTCCATGACGGAGGACTATGCCGGCTTTTTAGAGTACCAAAAGGCCAAATGGAGCCTTCAGTCTCGCAACAGAGACAGGAGGAAAAAATTGTTTGGTGAGAATTCCGAGTCATCACATCGGTCTTCTGTGGGTAACATGATTCGAAAACAGGCCGAGAATATTGCTGGCTCAAACTGGGAAATCCTCGAGTACAAGTTTGATCCCGCCAATGTGGGCACGGTCAAGGTGTTTGTGCTTTCTGGCGGGAAAGTCTATTCTTTCTCTTTTCACATTCCTAAGCAAATCTACGCCACCTTCAAAGCCGAACTTTCGGGCAAAAAGAATATTGCAAACTGTGAGATCGAGAGGTCCAAGGCAGTGCTTCCCAATGGCCACGACGCTACGAATCTTTATAAGTTGACCATGCCTGAGACCGTGTACAATGAGGAGGTAAGTCGAGTCGACAGTTTGCTTCACGACTCGCGGATTTTGGGCTTGTACGAAACAGAAATTAGCTCCATTGATAGAGCGATTATTGCCTTGGGCAACACCGTTCGGTTCGATGACACGCGTGTGGGCGCATTGGGAAAATGCTTGAAAACAGGGTTCACTACCAAAGACTTGATCAAGATTGATCAGACATCCTACTTGAAACGCTTTGGAATGGAGATCTTTTACTTGCTTCATATTGTCACCAACAGCTACGAATTCTTTGCGCTTTTCAACACTTGGACGAACAAGGTTTCACTCTGCGTCTTGAAACCCTCGAGTGGCGCTCAAGAGCTACCATCGAACCTCGAACGGATTTATAAGGAAATTTACCAGGCAAAAAAAGAGACCTTCACGCATCTTTACAACATCATTGACTACCCGACCGAGGTTGAATTTGATACCGCTTACTTCAACAACCCTGCGTCATTGTACAAGAAGCTCAACTCCATCATCCGAAAGATTCATGAGGGCAGAAGCAGCAAGGCATTATTTGCAATCCAGTCGCCTTACTGCAACAAGGTGTTGAATCTTCTCGAAAGCGCTGCAGATTTCCCTGCAATAAAGATGAGTGTCCGAGAAGTGCCTATGCCTGCGATCGGCTGGCAGTCGCTTATTTCACAGCGGATAATGAAGCACTACTTCAGTTTGGCGTCTGGAATCAAGAACTTGATCGATCTTTCGAACTACTCAAATATTCCACTTTGCAATTTGCAGGCCGAGAATTTGGACTACTTGATTGATGTTCAGTACGCACGCCGCTTGACTGAGAACAATGTGGTGTTGTGGTGGTCTAACAATCTTTATCCCGATCATGGTGGCTATGAGGCCGATCATGTGGATGAGCTGGAAGGCCTAGAATCAATCACCATCAACAACCCGGAGATTTATGAGAGTGCGTCGTTGGAAATTGACATCGGCACATTGACCATAAATACTATTTTGACAAGTTCGCTCATCAACGAAATGGAGGGCACGGACTTGGCAGACGATCCTTTGGAAGGCGACGATAACAACGGTGCGTCGACTTTGGCCATGGACACGTTCTCGCCAACTGCTTTGTCACTTTTGAGAGCAATGGTGAAACAATGGTGGGACGACGCGTTGAACCACAATGCGCACGCCGATTCCATGACCAGTCAGTTGGTATTGTGGATTCAGAAGAGAAGTTCGAGGTTGTATGACTATACGCTTCACAGACATATCCACAAGCTCACATATAAGGCCTTGAGGCAGTTGGTGGGGGAGTTCAGGCGAATGAATGCACGGGTCATTTTTGCTACGCGACAAAAGTTGATAATTCAGACGGCCAAGATTTCTGTGGAGAACTCGTATGCCTTCGGTAACTATGCCGTAACGGCTATTCGCTCGAAGCCGTTGTTCAACTTCTTGGAATTACGCATTGTGCGCTACTGGGATCTCTTGATTTGGATGGATGAATTCAATTATGCGGGCCGTTGCTGTACTGAAATCACCAACGAGGATGTGCAAGACTTGTTCCCATTCAGCAAGTGGCACATCAAGAAGTTTCTCCCTGTGATGTTCCAGGCAGAGTTTGAGGATTGGATTGTGATTTTCTTAAATGCATTAGCCAGCTACAAAAGCGAGATTCTTCTTGGAGGCACGCAACAGGGAACACAAAGAATTACGCAATTGGCGCACATTTTGAAAGGGCAGAAGAAGCAGGATAACGTCGAAGAGGGCGAAGAGGTGGACTATGTTAGCGAAGTGATGACAAACTTCCGCAAACCACTCCAGCTGCGCATCAAAAAGCTCAATCGCCGACAAAACGAGTCGATTCTCAACCCGGAGACGAAACAGGAGTACGAGTTTCCTCAACTCGCCGGGTCGCACCTCACAATGAAGAATCCAGTCTTGGAGCTAGTCAAGTTCCTTTGTGGAGTGTTCGCCTTATCCAGCAAAAGAAGCATTGAGGTACGCATGTTGCGGAAGGATCTTCTTCAGGAATTAGAGGTGCGGGAATTCAGCGCCGAGTCTCTCTTCACTAACCCGAGTGCATCTTTGACAATTGGGTCCGTCATCTGTGAATACTGTGAGTACATTCGTGACGTTGACTTCTGTCGCGATGAAGAACGGGACGTGTGGGCATGCACGAATTGCCGCAAATCATACAATACTGCTGCAATGGAGGAAGAGCTCATCTCACAATGTGACAGGTTGGTTGCCAAGTACTTGAGCCAAGATTATCAATGTTTCCGTTGCCACGCGATCAAGAGTGACAACATGAGCGAGTTTTGTAAGTGCTCCGGCAACTGGGTGGAAACGGTGAAGTTTGAGTATGTGGAGAAACGGCTCCAGGTATTCCACAATGTGGCCCGCACCTACGGCTTGAAAATGTTACTTGTGCAGCTTGAAGATTATTTCTAGAAAAGGTTAGTTGGTTGCTTAGACCTTATGAATAAACAAGTATAGAAGACTTAGGTCACCGTTGTAAGCTCTTTACTCTTGTAGTGCCTGATTTCTACCGTATTGTGAAAATATGTCCAACCTTGAAGTTAGAATATCTGAATTTGAGTAACACCACGCAAGGCTATGCCTTCA